>CM050164.1:52112859-52315359 GCA_027410445.1 Discoglossus pictus | reverse complement strand
AGAGAGAGGGAGGGGAGAGAGAGAAAGAGAGAGAGAGGAGGGGGAGAGAGGAGGGGGAGAGAGAGAGAGAGGTGGGGGAGAGAGAGAGAGAGAGAGAGAGAGGAGGGGGGAGAGAGAGAGGAGGGGGAGAGAGAGAGGTGGGGGAGAGAGAGAGAGAGAGGAGGGGGAGAGAGAGGAGGGGAGAGAGAGAGAGAGGAGGGGGAGATAGAGAGAAAGAGGAGGGGGAGATAGAGAGAAAGAGGAGGGGGAGAGAGAGAGAGATGAGGAGGATAGATAGAGAGTAGGGGGAGAGAGAGGGAGGAGGGGAGACAGAGAGAGAGAGATGAGGAGGATAGATAGATAGAGAGTAGGGGGAGAGAGAGGGAGGAGGGGAGAGAGAGAGAGAGAGAGAGGAAGGGGAGATAGAGAGAGAGAGAGAGAGGAAGGGGAGATAGAGAGAGAGAGGAAGGGGAGATAGAGAGAGGAAGGGGAGAGAGAGAGGAGGGGGAGAGAGAGAGAGGTGTGGGAGAGAGAGAGAGGGGGGGAAGGGGAGATAGAGAGAGAGAGAGGAAGGGGAGATAGAGAGAGACAGAGGAAGGGGAGATAGAGAGAGAGGAAGGGGAGATAGAGAGAGAGAGGAAGGGGAGATAGAGAGAGAGAGGAAGGGGAGATAGAGAGAGAGAGGAAGGGGAGATAAGAGGAGGAGAGAGAGGGGAGGGGATAGAGAGAGGAAAGGGAGAAGGAGAGGGGGAGAGAGAGGAAGGGGAGATAGAGAGAGACAGAGGAAGGGAAGATAGAGAGAGAGAGGAAGGGGATATAGAGAGAGAGAGGAAGGGGAGATAGAGAGAGAGAGGAAGGGGAGATAGAGAGAGAGAGGAAGGGGAGATAGAGAGGAGGAGGAGAGAGAGGGGAGGGGATAGAGAGAGGAGAGGGAGAAGGAGAGTGGGAGAGAGAGGAGGGCAAGATAGAGAAAGAGAGGAGGGGGAGACAGAAAGAAAGAGGAGGGTAGATAGAGAGAGAGGAGGGGAGATAGAGAGATAGGAGGGGAGATAGAGAGATCTTCCTCTGTGGTATCCGTTTTTACATCTGGTAGTTCCTGGTCCATATATTGTTGGAGGCGAGCTTGCAGAATCTTAAGCATTACATTTGCTGGCATGAAAAATTATTGCAATTTGTGAAATGCAGGGTTGTTTATTTTCTGTAATGTATTTTTTTTCAGTAATTTAGGAATTTTGTTTTGTAATTAGTGGGGTAACAGGTATTTTATTAGGATGTTAGGTAGGTAGTGTAGGGGTTAATAGTGTAGAGGGGGGTTAATAGTGTAGAGGGAAGGTAAATAGGGCAGAGGGAGGGTTAATAGTGTAGTGTTTACTCTTTGTGTCACGTGGGTCCTGAAGGACCCTCATGGCACTTATAGTGTTATTCTAGGGGTTAATAGTGTCCTATAGGGGTCTATATATCAGACTAATGGGGTTAATTATTGTCCCATAAGGGTCTGTATAGACCCTTATGGGACTAATGGGGTTTAATTAGTGTCCTATAAGGGTCTGTATAGACCCTTATGGGACTGAGGGGGTCAATTAGAGGCTCGTGGGGGCTCTGTTTAGACCCCCATGAGTGACAGGGTTCATTTTAGATGCTTGGGGGGGTACTTATAGTATTTTATTGGTTGGGATATATAGGGGTCAACCTGGAGTGAAAGGGAGGAGTCTATACTATGGGGTGGGGTTAATGTAAGGGGAGGGGCCATGTCTCTGTCTTCTGCACCCCCCCCCCCCCCAACTTGGAAGGTCACCAGCCGCCACTGGTCAGTACTTGGATGAGTGACCACCTAGGAATACCAGGAGCTGTATGTTGTGGCCCACTGGACATAAAGGAACTGGTAACCCACTCCAGTATCTCTGCCATGAATACCAAGTGGATCAGAATGACCATAGACATAAAGCTGTCCTGGTGTGTTACGGTCCATGACGTCACGAAGAGTTGGAAAAGACTGAGCGAAGCAAAAAAAAAATATATTTAGTTTTTCACTATTAGAGCTAGCACAGTAGTATTTTTGTACACTAAGGTATGTGAAATAGAGGTATGTGGATATTGATTTAATCAATTTTATATGGTGATTTTTATTTACAAGATGTGTGACACATTACATTTTTTCGAAATACATAACTGTTTTGTGCCAACTAGACCTTCGCAGCAATGGTTGTCCTCAATACCTTACTCTTTAATGAGTGCTCACCTCCCTGTGAGTAAAATAAAAACATATGAAGTATCCATAAGAGTGTTTGTCATTTATTTTGCTAGAATTTTGAATACAAGCAGCCAAACATATAGATCGATCTTATCCAATTGTTTAGATTGGGTCAAGAAAGAGTGTCCTTAACGGACCACCGTAGTCACACATTGCTATATGCCTTATGAACAAATAAACTTGGAAATGAGAAAAAAAGATTTAAAAAAGCAAAAATACATTTAATGCATTTATACAGCAATTATGCATGTATTATTTTATGCATAAGAGTACAGTACTTCTTTTGATTATCTACACCTGATAGCGTACAAAATGTACTTCCTTATCCACAATATGCTCTTTAGAAGAATTACATTTGTCAATAGGCCAAATGTTTTATTTTATTATTATTAATCTTTATTTGTATCGCGCCAACATATTCCGTAGCGCTGTACAGGGGATAAGGACAAGGAAGAATACAATGTTAACAAAAATGGAGGGCCCTGTTTTGAGCTTAGAATCTTTGCAGGAAGTGTTTTTTTCCAAAGCACCCTACAAGATTGAAAACTCTCTACTTACAATGTAAAGGGGATGAAAGAGGCAGTAACTTGGGGAGGAACAGATAGAGGATAGCAAGGGTGAGGAAGAAAGTGAAAGTTTACTTAGGTAGGAAGGTATGTGACATTGCGAGGTGAATGGTTCGTTAGAAAGTTAAATAAATAACAGAATGTATTTAAAATATTATTTTAAGTTATTATTCTGCACTAGGAGCAATTGTTTCTGCTGTTTTGCATTTACAGGGGGAATTAGTGCAGAGAAAATGCCAACTTGTTGCAATCCTAAATGTCTGTGCTTCCAATATCACAAATGAAAATCTAATTCATTTACAATGGCATTGCCGAAGAATAAACTCAAAGAAACAATGGCTGCAAATACTGCAACTGGTAATAAATTCCAGGCTGGATATACTGTATTTCTTTCAGTTCTTCAAATGAAATTATTGTATATATGAACTACAGTGGCACCTATGTGCTTAAGGGGTTTTGAACAAATTACAACCATGTGAGACCCAATTAACTTTATGACCAATCACCCTGTGCAATGGGACAATACTTTGGTGCACACAGACATGATACATAAGGGCATTAAAAACAGATTGCTCCAATTGCAGCATTTATACCTCATTGGTGCATTGATTCTTTAATCTAGGTCTAACACCAAGAGCCATTCTTAGTGTTAAAATAAGAAAACAAATCAATACACTACACTACAAATAGGTGTAAATTCAATGTTTGAACTATAATTAGAAGCATTCTATCACAATGCAGACATCCGCAAATTAGTTGATGGATCACACTTGCAAAAACACATATTCAACATAAAAACATATTTACTTAAAAGGACACTGAATTTAGTAATGCTGCTCTGCATTCTCAAACAGGGTACTGAAACATATATTTTTTTAAATGAAACTGATGCATTTTTAAATTGTTTTCATACAAACCAGCTATTCTTCCAGCTGTCATCACTGCTGGTTTTGAAGGAAGACAAATCACAAGCGCTCTGCATATGAACATGTACTCTGCTATTTCTGTTTGCTTCAACAGACAAATTCAGCCTTTTCTCTTGTTTTCTAAACATACTAACCTCAAAAATCTGAATTATTGAAGCGAATATATAAGCATTTAGTGGATGTTTGTAACTTAGCCTCCAGAATAAAATGTAAAATCATGACTCTAACTTACAAAGCCCTCAACAACAGTGCACCCCCTTATATATCTGCTCTTGTCTCAAAATACTCCCCCACTGGCCTTCTTCATTCTGCTAATGACCTTCTTCTTTCCTCCTCTCTTATCACCTCCTCTCACTCCTATGTTCAGGACTTTTCTTGTGTTGCCCCAATTCTCTAGAACTCCTTGCCTCATTCCACTAGACTATCTTCCTTTCTTGAAACCTTATAAACCTCACAAAACACATCTGTTTAAAGAAGCTTATCATCTTCAGTCTTAACATGCACAAATCATCTATCACCCTCCTGTACCACACCTAAACACTTTAGATTGTAAGTTTGCAAGTTTTCAGTCTTGTAAGGTGCCTTAGGGAAAACACTATGTACACTAGATTTTAAACTCAAAGACAGAGCACATTTTTTACAATGTGTTAAAATAGTTTTTGCCTTGCACTTAACCCCTGTATAGCACTATGGAATATGTTGGCGCTTTACAAATAAACAATAATAATGTTCCATTTACGTCTCAAGACCTTCCCAGCTATTCCTCTCTCTCTTTCTCTAAAGCTCAGTATGATGATTGATGCAAATAAAACCCAAGTTAAGTAAATCTATTTAGGTTTCTAGCACTGCAGCATTAAACACAGTTATAGAATAGTGAAAAGGACCATGACATAAAAAGTGTTTTTACGACTTTGCCACTTGATTTTCACTACTCTACAGTATGATGCATAACATAATCCATGATTTCAGAGCCCCTTTACAGTAAAGTGTTGTCTGTGATAACATCACCATTCATGTTATTCTATGGGTAATATATATAGGAATATCCTACTACATATGTCCCACCAAGATCAAACGGTTTTGAGCTGTTTGGCTAGTGATCTTAGAATTGTCAACGCAATATAATTTTTTGGAAAATAAATGGTAGTTGTAAGAACTCTGAATGCTGTGGACAGGGAAACAAACACATAAGACCTTGACCAAAGCCTGCATCCCATAGCTCTAGACCAGTGATCCATATTCTTCTTGTCCATCACTGAAACTGAAGGCTATCGTCTTGCCCCATGTGTACCGATGCACTGGCAGCTGTCACATACTGAGAAATATTGCACCTTCTAATGTCTCTTGTCTGTTCTGAGGCAACCTTTGTATCGCAGTAACATTACAGAGAAGACATTTCTCAATTTCCCTGTTTGCTTGAAATGGCTGGGTTTATATATTTACAGTAAACCTTTCATAAATAGAAAAAAAATTGCAGTGTTTACATGTGAATGTTAAATAAACCACCAATTTCAACCCTGCACGCAAATAAGATCGGTGGGACAAATAAGTAAAAATACAATTGAAAAGGCCCAAAGAGTGAAGTTGGGTGATAACTGCAGTTCATAGTTTACTGCCCCTCTAAAGCTATATTCCTAAGTCAAGGCCTAAATATTTCACAAAAATAAAATTAAGAATAGTATGATTTTGAGTTTACGGGAAGGATTTCCACGGCAGACATTAACTTACAAAGGCATTGGAAATGGAATAGGATAAAAATAAAAAGTAGCTCTACTAACTAATCTAACATTGTTCTTAAAGAGAAAAGCTATAACATTGCCATACATTGGTATATGAAACTTGTAAGATTAAACAAACAAAATATTACTTATTCTGAACAACATTTTAGTTAATGTGACAAAAAAGATCTTTCTAGGCCACAAAGATACATTTTACCAAAGGTGATTAGAGAGCTGGCCTCTGATAGACCCACAACCCTACTATATCCGGTTTCACCTTTTTTTCGCAATCACACCCCTCGACTGCAATAATGATGATTTTCTCTGTGACAAAACTCTGTTTCATAAGTTGAATTATCCCAAAATTGGCAACATCACCTTGTCTAACCAATCACCATATTCTTACTCATTTTAAATATTAATAGCACTCTTATCTTATCTTATAATTCTTATAATTTAGATGGAAAACATACTTTTAGCCCATTAAGATTAACCTTTTTAGATCTACTCTAATATTTGTAATGTGCGGATTAATTGTTAAGTGTTAAGAGATCACAAAATATTTACAGGATAATTTTTTTAGCCTATATCAAAATTCTGTGACAAACCCTGGCACCCTATGGGTGGTCTATGTGTCAGACATGATGGGCAACAAGTTAGCTAAAGCTTCTTTCCTCAAACAACAAAGAGCTCAAGAACTGCATGCAGTATTGGCCACATCTAGAACAACACAAAAACAACCCTTACTCTGAACTATTAACTAAACTCAAGACCATACTTCATAAAATGAAACGCATATTGATCAACAATACTGTAAAAGTACTACACTGGCCTCAGAATTTTTTCTACAAATAAAATCTAACAAATTTGATTTGGAACATGGGAGTGGTGATAAATCGAAAATGTTATGTAAATTTGAGGTGTGTTGAATATTCACCTTCAAACATGGCATCCATATTGGGTGAGTGGGATGTCTCTCATTTTTATCCATAAGCATGAATCCAACTTTGTATGTTGATGTAATGTATCTTCTAGTGCAAGAGTTTATAGGGTGGATTCAAAAGTGTCTTTAGTGTTTCCACCATATTTTCTTTGCACTGGAATACTGAGGCTCCTCCTAGACTGATGTATTGGTATATATAGAGCAAAGGGCATAAAAAACGATAGTCATTGAATGATATGTTAATTGTTTTCTTAATTATTTTAATTTATGTTATTATAAATGTGTAATGTGTTGTATAGGTCAGTTACCTATGACCAGGTGCCTTTTATGACACGAAACACATTGGAAATCATTGTAACCATCTTTGAAATATTCTTTAGTCATCATGTGAATTTTTTTAAAAAAAATTTATGGAGATTTATTTAAAATCAGCAAATGTTTTACCCTATTTGGTGAGCTGTTGTAGACTCACTGCTTGCATCCAATCTGAGAGGAATATGATCAAACGTAAAATAATCACTCGCAGAGATCATTCTGCCACTTAACTCCTGACCCCTTCAAAATAGACAATATTTTTTATCAACTTTTATTCCTCCCTCTATCACCTTCATGACATAATCCACAATCACAGATATTGATGCATATTTATCCCAATGTAACCTTCCTAAACTTAACCAGGAAAAAATATCCCTGGATGAATCCTATATACTAGACAAGGCTTATAAAGGTCCCAAAAACCTAAAGGCCAACAAAGTCCTAACAATTCTCCCTAACAATTATTGTTAACCTTTATTTGTTATGCGCCAACAGGGGATAAAATTCCAATATTAACAAACTGTAGAAAATGGAGGGCCGTGTTTTGAGCTTAGAATCTTGGTAGAATGTGCTTTTTCCAAAGCACCCTACAAGATTGGAAATTCGCTACTGTTAAAGCAAGATTACTTTCATTGCTGGGACAAGCACACCCCGGGGGAAAAACCTTTTATCACCTTCCTCATGCACTCTCCTCTTGGCTCAGATATCTGGGAGACACAAATGATACACTACACACAAGAGATTGGTATCAAATGATCTCAATTTATTGAATATTCAGGGTAGCTTATAAAGGTACCTATGCCCATACCTTGCATTAACAGAGGTAAATGCTGAGTCATCCTTATGCAGGTTCAAGAAATACAGGTCATGACAGGTTTAGGTATGTGTACATAGATACCTGTTTTAGATTACATTAGTTATAACTAGAAATACAAGTCCTCCAGAAACTATTTATGGAGTATCAAAGGGTCTTGTTGATAAAACAAGGGGAATGGCTCTAGGCATCATTGTAATCAGATTTGTAGAAGGTACAAAAGGTCAAATCAAATATTAGAAGGATCACAAGGCCAAATAAATTATTAATAGGGATTAACATTTTTATTATACCTCAACAGCTACTTACAATCTAAGGAATAGCATATGCTAAACTGAAGTGGGTGGATGAGAGGGAGAGAAGGAAAGTGATCTTAGACTTTTTTTAAGTTAACCCCAAAACAGGAAGGCAGACTGTTGATGTAGAACAGTCCCTGAAAGAAGAATATGAGATGTGTGAGGGAGAGAGGATGGAGAGAGAGATCTGAGATAAAGGAACAGTGAAGAAAACACAAGGGGAGGAGGTCTTAGTAAGTTAGGTGAGCAATATAGTGATAGGGTGGCTAGCTGGAGGCCAGATTTAGCATAGCTGCTTACACAGATGTTACAACATTTAGCAAGGGGGTGATAATTAGCTACAAAATAATTTCTGTCTCACAAAAAATGATAACAGGCATACATTATTAGTAATATTAATAATGGTATCGGTTCCTGAGATGGGACAACTTCCATAGACCTGTCCATACCTTCTAGGTGAGTTGCACACTTCAGACTTTTTTGAGGGCTAACCCCAAAACAGGTAGACAGGCTGTTGATGTAGAAAAGTCCCTTCCAGGTGAGTTGCACATTTCAGACTTGTTTTGAGAGTTAACCTCAAAACAGGAACGCAGGATGCTGATGTAGAAAAGTCCCTTCCCTTCAAATAAAGGACCTCTGACCTTACCTCTCCTGCTTTCCCTATTCAATAAAATACTTTAGACACAGATTGTGGGGCATACCATATGCCTTTAGCTAGGAGGTCTCTGCATTGAGACACAGTATCTGTCCTCCTATAGATTCTCCTATTAGTGGTTCATTCTTGGATTTAAGGTCTGTGTACTATACTATTGTTGTGAGTATTTGGCTGTGTCACTGGATTGTGTAAGATGCCTTGATATTTGATGTCATTAGAACTTAGTCTCTGTGTTCCCTAAGGAGTTTATGAAGCATATTTGTTCACTAAACCCGCACTTACTTTTAATGTGCCGTATTTTCCTGATTTTGTTTTAATAAAGGTTAATTTTATTTAGTTTTCAGACTTATTTTATCACCACAGCCTCCAAGCTGATATAACATATACACAAGGAACATAAAGGTAAACCTCATATCCTTCCTAAACACTGGTGTTAAAATCTAATAACAAACATAATTACCACTTACTAACCCTACTTGATACACCTGTATCAGGTCAGTTGTATCCTAGGCTGCCAAGTCCCAGGTAACACACATAGATGTATGGATTATCAGAAAAGACAGCCCTCCCACATTGACCCAATGCCCACCTATCTAATACACCCTAAAACTCTGGAAAAGGCTAAAACATAAACACCATCTAGTTTCTTATCCCTCTTCTATGACCATATAATTAAATTAATAAATGTAATTCGAGTGACAAGCTCTTGAGAGTTGCACCTCTCTTTATCAAGTCAGAAGCAATACTGACTAAGGATTAACATGAGCATTTTGGAATATACAGAACATGAATTCTAACTACTGTAATAGTTCTGTATATTCAAATGCTCTGCAATTGCTTCTGATTTGATAAAGAGAGGTGCAACACAAAATCTTTTCACTAACTAAAACTAATATAACTAAAATAATTTTTTGTCCAAAAAAAATATTGGGCATTCACTTCTACCACATATACTTAAATATAGCATTCCACCAACTATATCACCCAGACAATTTTGCAGACTGGAATAGTTGGGCATTTATAGGTATTCTGGCACATCATCACAACTCATTACCTAACAACAAATCACCAATAATGGCCTTCTGGCTACTACTGAATTAACCAGATACTAGAAACAGAACTGGTAAAGAACAGAAAACATTTCTATAATTTTTGTACAGTAACCTGTTAATATATACCAAATAACGCTTTTACCATCACAACAGTAAAGAAGCATCATAATTAAAAATAGCCAAATCCTCAAATCCAGTTTTGGATATAATACTATAAATACCTCTATCTAGTCCATTTAACTTCCCATTTCAATGTGTGTTTGTATACAAGTTCAGACATAATAAAACTCTCTCTGTGTTACTGCAGCTGTCTAGTTCTAAGAATAGAAAAACTATGCATGGGAGATTTTATAACTGCAGTTTTTAGTTGATGTAGAGGCAAACTTAGAAAATAATCACATTATATCTGTACAGATGATCTCCAAGCTAATATATGATGCAAACAAGCTGTGAATTTTTTATATTTTCATAAACTTTTAAACAGACCTACATTTCCATAAATGTTTAATGTATCTTAAATTGTGTAATACTGGTACATTATTAGAGAGTTTTGTATATACAGTCCCAGTATACTTAAAGAACAATTTACCTCACTGTAAGTGCTCTTCATGGTGTAAAAGAGCACAATATTGTATGTTAAAATTATCTATTTTTTCATTACAATAATAACAGACACAAAATCTAGAGTTTTAAGTCTCTGTATAAATACAAAGTCTATCCTGCCTACTGGCTGTTATATGATGAATAACAGATATTGGAGTTGTGTGCATGCTGGTGGGAAGGCACTGATTGATGGCAGCTTTTTCCTGTACTCTGTGCTGTCCAGTTATCCCATGTCTGATAGTTTAGGTGAGTCCAGCATACCATGCCTGCACAGATAGATGTGTTAATGTTTTTTTTTTTTTTCTTTTTATCTCTACATGGACAGCTCCAGAGCACTGAGCACTAACAAATTTTCCTGCCATAATAAATTACAAAAATTACAAGGTCTGTTCCCTTCAAAATAGAAATGTAAGGAGTCTTACTATTAACTTGAATGGGCACACACCCCTGCAACCTGATTGGTGGCAGTAATGCAAAAGCAAGTGGGCAGCCTCTTACACATGTAAGCACAGATTTGCTTTGATTTCTCAGTGCAAAATGAACATATTTCAAAATTTGTAAAAATATTATAACCTGCTTCTAGGATATCTTTATTGTGATATGGTCTAAATTGTGCTGAATTAAGTGGCCCTTAAAGATCACTGTATACTATTTGTCTGTAATACAGAGGGGATACATGTCTTAAAATGTAAATGATTATATAGAAACACAACTTTTAGCACCAGTACCAACTAGCAATACAAATTTAAATACCTCAGCTATTAAATTCTAACTTACAAATATTTTCTTAAACAAAATTATATGTTTTATGTATTTTTTTTCTATTGAGATACATAAATTATTTGTTGCAGTATATATTTGTGTCCTTTTTTTCATATCAGAAACATATCATCATTAAAATACCATTGAAAACCTTTACATACTGTATATACCACAAAACCTGAAATGCAAAGTAGCTCTAAGGAAAAGGATGATGGTACTTTATTTCTCAATGCAATATAATATTTATAGTACGTAGCACTAAACCTTTCATATGCCTAACAGGTATTAAAGCAGAAAATACATTTTTGACAATTTGTAATAGAAATCGCCCAGAAATTACTTGAATCAAGGGGATGATCTTCACATATTCTGAAGCCAACATTTTAATACATCCCTAAAACATGTCAAAATCTGAAAAGCTTTTGCTTTTTCTCAAATGGATCTATCATTTTGGAAATAATGAATCGCAGACGCTCCTCATTTAGGCCAGACTTGTACAAAGTGCATGAAATAAAAAATCTAAAGAATACTTTCTCCAACACTTAATGGCACACTCCTGAGTAAAGAATAGGTTTTGACATGAGTAACTGTGTTGGATTATGCGCCCTTGAACAAGGATGTCAGTATTTTATGATCTTCTGATTTTATGTGAAATAATCTCTCATTCATATATTACATTGCATTGCTGAATAGATTGTTCCGAAGCAGAAGTATTAAAAACTGATGGTACTGAAGATTATTTCAGAAATATTTATGTCCTCCCGCCAAACAAATACATTTCTTCTACAAAGTCTTTAAAAGTACAAGATAAAAAACCTATTGCTTGGACTAAAAGGACTGATAACATGCCAGTAGTTTACAATAAATCTTTTAATTAAAATATAAAGGCTTTTTACTTCATCAAAAGATAAGCAAGTGCTTCAATCCTTTGCTTTCTAAATTCACACAAAACAGAATCTTCTGTATGATCCATCACTTTTTTTATTTCTTGTTACTGGTATCTAAAAATATATACCGTAAAATTCAGATGAATTATTGTCGTTCATCAAATACTAAATAATCACTGTGTGTAGATATTTGTAATTTTGATTTCAGAAGATAAAAAATATATCATCTTCACTGTGATTCCTTGAATACCCAAGAGAAGGCCATGGCAGAAGCGGTTGCATATGGTCGATCTAATCTATATTTTAGACACGAGTCTGTGTATTTATCAAGTGAGATATTGAGCCACATTTTAGTTCCAGCTGATCACATGCCCCTGACTTGACATTAGTGTATTTAATGGAAGGAAAAGGCAGCATAGTCAAACTTTTTTAATGTATTTGGTCTATTAACTGATAATGAGTATTTGTATAAATCAATTGGAGAATGTTATGTTTTTTTATAGTATGTTTTGTCTAATGAATGTCAGTACATATTTCAATTATTTTGAAGGGGATATTGTGCTTTTTTATCTATAGCATGTCACTATTTATATATCTAAGTATTATTTGCTAATAAAAATTTTATTTGCAATTTACTTTCTCTTTTGCCTGTCATTGTATATATGAATTAATTTTTGGGGAAAACTGGGTATCATGGTTGTAGGAGCCAAAATTATTCTGAGGGGGATACAGATAATTGTATGCAAAAATGCACAACAGCTTCTCTACACACACACACATATATATATATATATATATATATATATCAAAAAATCTACGCCCATGCTTATGATACTATTTTATTCCAACCTTGGCTTTGCATTAAAGCTATGTAATACAGCATGCATAAGCTTAAAGGAAGCCATGTTTGATAATGGCTACGGAATGAAGAGTGAGGCAGTTGTGGGCACATTTGTATGTTGCAGCTCAACTTCCCAGAATGCAGTGTAATAACTGTTTTTCTCTGAACTCTGAGCTGGAAGCAGGTTTTTTAACTTGCTTTAGACATTCAAGTGTGAACACAGATGTACAATTTATTTACTGTACTACTGTAAGGTGGAGGGCTTCTATCGCTCTTTTTCCCACCATATTATAAATGATTGTTGTGGTGAACTACCTACTCATAATTTCCACAACACAAGCTGAGATCCCGCTCCATGCTGATGATAGCCAGTAAGCTTGAAACAGCTGTACATGGATTGGATACTCAGCCTGTGTTTATTCCAACCTTGGCTTTGCATTAAAGCTGTGTAATACAGCCCGTATAAGCTTAAAGGAAGCCATGTTTAATAATGGCTATGGAATGAAGAGCGAGGCATTTGTGGGCACATTTGTATGTCCCAGCTCAACTTCCCAGAATGCAGTGTAATAACTGTTTTTCTCTGAACTCTGAGCTGGAAGCAGGTTTTTTAACTTGCTTTAGACATTCAAATGTCAACACAGATGTACTTTTTATTTACTATATGTATATATATATATATATATATATATATATATATATATGCAAAGTACTTTCTTATTTTTGTATTTATACAACATATTTAGGATACTGTACATCAGAAATCAGATAGAGAGGTTGATTGAAATGATGCATTGTCTAAAAGATTTTTTTTCCCCCCAGTTTTGAGAAGTAATAAAAACCCACTGTTCTAATTTGTTTCTTAAAAGCAATAAAATGATGCCATTAATTATTTAAATGTCCTCAGAAAGCAGACAAACTGCATACATGTTTTTTTTATATATATAAAAGCAACTAATTAAAAAAAAAAACACTTTAAAGATTGCCTAAATCGCTCATTAGATAAGCACCTACCATATACCAAAGCAAAGAGGGTGGTTTAAAAGTTACAATAGAGAGAAACTTTGTCAGAATAGGTTTGGATGTTTGAGATAATGGCCATTATGAAATTAGCCCTTGTAGTTCCCTTGGTCCTCGCAAAAGGCAGTTTTTTGCTGTTTGCGAGGACCGATTCCCCAATACGTCCCTCGCAGCCTGCTTCGAGAGATGAAAAATGGTTGAGAATAAGCTCAGAGAGAGCTATGAAGTAACACGCAGCCTTAAATCTATGAGGTGAATTTCGCACCTCGGAAGAATCCCTACAGGCACAAAAAGTGCCAGCAAGGAATCCTAAAGTCTCTACATGCAGCCTCGGAGCAGCCCGAGACAGCCGTGTGATGCTCCCCCCTGTTCCCAAAACACATTACCATGCTGCAGGGGTCCCTATTGGTACCCCTGAAGTCCCCCACATTAACCCCTTGCAGCGGGGGTCCCCGATCAGCATTGATCAGGCCCCCGCTGCATTTAAAACTTAAAATTTCCTGCCGGGCTTCTTAAAGGGCCTGCGGCACACTATTAATCAATCCCGGCCGCGGCAGCTAAAATTAACCCCCCTCTATGCTGGGTGGTCCTCATCGGGACCCCTGAAGTGTCCCCACAATAACCCCTTGCTGCAGGGGTCCATAGGGACCCCTGCAGCCCCCCCCCCCCCCCCCCCACAGTAACCCCATGCAGCGGTGGTCCGCGGTCGGCACAAATCGTGACCCCGCTGCATTTAAATTTTTTTATTTCCAGCCTCACGGGTCCTTAAAGGACTTGCGCTAAAAAGTATTAACCCCAGGCAACTAAAATTAACCCCATAACTCATGGGGCTCTAAACAGACCCCCATAAGCACTTAATTAACCCTGTCACTCATGGGGGTCAATACAGACCCCCATACGCCCTTAATTAACCCTATAAATCATGGTGGTCAATACAGACCCCCATATACCCTAATTAACCCTGTCACTCATGGTTGTCAATACAGACTTCCATACGCCTTAATTAACCCTGTCACTCATGGGGGTCAATACAGACCCCCATGAGCCCTTAATTAACCCTATAACTCATGGGGGTCAATACAGACCCCCATAAGCCTTAATTAACCCTGTCACTCATGGGGGTCAATACGGACCCCCATAAGCCTTAATTAACCCTGTCACTCATGGGGGTCAATCCGTACCCCCATAAGCCTTAATTAACCCTGTCACTCATGGGGGCCAATACAGCCCCCCATACGCCTTAATGAACCCTGTCACTCATGGGGGTCAATACAGACCCCCATGAGTCCTTAATTAACCCTATAACTCATGTGCCCTTATTTAACCCAATAACTCATGGGGGTCAATACAGACCCCCATAAGCCTCTAGTTAACCCAATCATTCTCATAAGGGTCTATGAAGACCCTCATAGGACAATTAGAAGCATATTATTAACCCCATAAGCGGCATGAGGGTCCTCCAGGACCCTCATGACACTAAGTTCAAACACTACACTACACTCCCCCCCAATTAACCACTAAAGCTAAACTAACCCACCTCTACCCTAACCAATTAACCCCTTCCTACCTAACACAACCTACCTTAACCCTTATTAAACCCCCCACCCTACTAATTACATAAAATAAAAAACCTAAGGTACATAAAAAATAAAACATCACAACCCTCCCCCTCCTCACTACATAAAATAAAAAAAGAATTACACACCTGCAAAGGAAATTGCATACACAAATACACATAACAGTCATGAATACATTATAAATATACACATAACCACAATACATTTCCCCCTATCTATACCTAACCCCCAATCTAAACACCCCCCCCATATCTATACCTAACCCCCAATCTAAACACCCCCTATCTACACCTAACCCCCAATCTAAACACCCCCTATCTATACCTAACCCCATTCTAAACACCCCCTATATATACCTAACCCCCAATCTAACCCCCCTATCTATGCCTAACCCCCTAAATCTAAGCTTAAATAGAGTAAATAAAACCACTTACCTTTGCAGATTTGCCTTCTGATTGAACCCCCCCAGGAAAAAAAGAAACATCAGATTATTCAAACAATGAACATTACATATCATAAATAGATATTACAAATACAGTAATGACTAAATGTAAATTAATGCATTTGGGAAGAACATATGCTGGTCTCTCTCTGTACCCCTCCCTCTCTGTGTGTTGATCTCTGTGTGCTGTCTGTCTGTGTGCCCTCTCTATGACTCTCTCTCTCTCTCTCTTTGTGCGCTCTGTCTCTGCTCTCTGTGGCTCTCTCTCTCTCTCTGCGCTCTCTGCCTCTGCTCTCTGTCTGTGCACTCTCTCTGTGAACTCTCTGTCTGCGCTTTCTCTCTAGGTCTTTGTGTGCTGTCTATGTGGGTTTAGACCCCACCCCCACTGACATCATAGCCACACACCCTTGATGACATCAGCGTTAGCAACATATTTTGCTGCTCACAACTATATATGTGATGTGACTAGCGACTTGCCCGTCAAAAAATGACGGCAATAAGATTGTAAGGCAGGTAATGGTGTTTGGTTGAGACATTCATTTTGTTGGTGTTCCGAGATCCTTCGGCGCTCATTGCGAAAGGGCGCGAAAGGGCGCTCATTGTGAGGCTGTTGGCTGTTTGTGTGCTATGAGCAGCGTTAGCGGTCGTTTTTTGTATGCTAATTAAATAATTAATAAATAATAAATGAATATACTTTACCTATTTTGAAGTAATATATGCAGGAAGTATTGTGTTGAAGAGCTAACAATCTGTTTTGATGTTGCTGGAGCATACAATGTCGGTTTTCACTGTTGTGGAGCTGATGTGTAAGTGTCAGCAATGTGTGCAGTGTATAGTGTAAATAGTGTGCGTGCGCAAGGAAAATCCGTTTGTGTAGCTGTGTACTTCCGCATTGTGTAAGTTAGTGTTGTAAAATGACGGCTAATGTGTATGTGGTACGCGTCTGTGGATGATTTAGCGTCCTTGGTAATGGTGTATTTTGGACCACCTAGGGCTTTTTCGGAAAATCCGTACGTGCTTGGTGGTGTTTTGCGTGCTTAGGGTCCTGTAGCCTCGCTTTCGTTTTTTTTGGCAGCCATTTTTTCTCTCGCTTAGGGGATTTTCGTGTGTCTAAACTCTTGAATTTGGACTTATGAGGTGTAACTTCAGTTGCAGAGGTCCTAGGTGCACCACCCCCCACCCCCCCTTGCTGTGGGTAAGCTTTTTATGTATTTGGTGTGTGTATTTATTGTGTTTCTATTGTTTTCATGTGCCTTCGGGTCGGACGATAAGGTCGTATTTTTGTGTCCTTGTTAATAGTGTATTTTGGAACTCGTACGTCTTTTTCTGAAAATCCGTATGTTTTTATGGTGTTTTGCATGTTTAGCGTCCTGTAGCCTTGTTTTCGTTTTTTTCGGCAGCCATTTTTTCTCTCTCTTAGGGGATTTTCGTGTGTCTAAACTCTTGAATTTGGACTTTAATTGAGGTGTAACTTCACTTGCAGAGGTCCAGGGTGCCCTCCCCCCCCCTTGCTGTGGGTAAGGTTTTTATGTGTTTATTGTGTGTGTTTATTGTGTTTTTAATGTTTTGATGTGCGCGGGGGATTTGGGCGTGAAGGTCGTAAAGTCCTGCGGCTCGTATTTATGGATGCTAACTCTGAAAATTTTGCAGTCGACGTGGGAGCCTCCACCTTTGCAAATGCAGCCCCTCGCTTGTTAGCAACGACCCGCTTGCTCACAACTATATATGTGATACTAGTGAATCGCACGTCAAAAAATTACGGTCATAAAATTGTAAGGAAGGTAATGCCACACAATGTAAGGCTTTTGGTCCTATGAGTACCTTCGGTGCTCTTTGCGATTTTCTCCCCATGGTGTACTTTTGCTTGTCTGAGCGCCTTCGGCGTTCATTGCAAGCCCCACGCTGAGCCCCTTCAGTGCTCATTGCGAACCTCTCCCCTCGTGTACTTTTGCTCCTCTGAGCACCCTGTGCGCTCATTGCGAGCCTCTCCTCTGCTATTTGTATTTTTATATATATATTTCTTAATAATAATTAATTAATTAAATAAATAATAAATGAACCTACTTTACCTATTTCTAAATATATCATGCAATCAGTATCCGGAAAACTAACAATCTCGTTTGATTGTCCTGAAGCATACAATGTACATTTGGACTGTTGTTGACCTGAGGAGAAAGTGTCAGCAATGTGGCAAGTGTGCAGTATAAATAGGCTGAGTGCGCGAGGCTAAACCGTTTGTTTAGTTGTATAAATCACCATTTTAAAATGGTAATGTTATTAGGTGCAAGTTAGTGTTGTAAAATGGCGGCGATTGTGTATGTGTTAGGCGGGTCTGGAGCATTTTCCGTCCTTCCTAATAGTGTATTTTGTACCTTGTACTTTCCTGGGTAAAAGTCTTATGGGCCTGGCGGTGTTTTGGGTGGTTATGGGTCATGTAGCCTCATTTTCGTCCCGCGGGTTGTAGGGATGAGCACCTACTACTAAGGGAGCTTCATATAGAAGGAGTTCCCATGCTGCTCTCTTTCCAGCCTTAGACAGGGCTTTTGAGGATTCTGATTGGCTAAAATATATGTCAATCATATTTCATCCAATCCAAATCAAGTTTTTGATGTCACACATCATTTCCATAGTTATATTTCTAGCCAATTCAAATTCATGGATACATTCAGAATTCATGGAGTTAATTTTAGGTGCCATAAAAGTTTATAGGAATCCAAATGATTATAGATAAATATGCCATGAGGGTCTTTGAAGACCCCCATGTTATAGGATTAAACTATAGGTGCCATGAGAGTCCAGAGGTCCATTGTTATGATTTAGATGGGGGATCAATTCATAGCATGTGAGTAGGGGGAATCTCAATGATCCACTAGCCTGTGGGTGTAGCAATATTAACCCCTTAATTGTGCCTGATATTAGCTCTTAAGCCTCAAGTCAGTTAAGTGTTAGGTTGACACATGTAGGGCTCTCAGAGACATTTTTCTGTTACTGCGGATATGTGAAAGTATAAGTATGGGTTTTTAAAAGTCTCAGCATCTTCTAAGGACTTAAGAGTAACCCTAGATTTTACTAGTGGAATAATGTGTTGTCCTTTCATTAAATATCAATGGGACAGGTATTTTACCAGCATTCAGAAGGACATTCTCATTATTTTTTTTACAGTGTGTGATGTGATGGCTGGTAGCTGACTGTTATTTCTACAAAAGTGAGGCATGAAATGGAGCCCATAGACCTTATATATTTTGGGTTACACTATTATTCTATTATTGCTCCCTCTTTTGCTTTGCTCAACTAGAAATGTTTTAATTGCATCCCTTGAGGGAAATATGACTTACATACATACATACATGCATACATACCGTTTTTACAATAAAAGTGTGCTTTATAAACAGGCAATGCAGTATTCAAAGCAGAACAGTATGTACATTATTCCCAGAGAGAATGTAACATCGAGAAGAAAGAGCAAGAAAGGAACAGATGGGCTCTCCAATGACTAAATGTAAAATAATGCATTTGGGAAGTAACATATGCTGGTCACATATAAACGTAACATGGAAAATGAAGGTGATTGTGACTAAGATGGACTTGGAGTACATGTACCCAATATTATTTGTAACCAATACTGGTCAATTTTTGGAGTTATGGAGGATTTTTTTTTTCCCATTTATGTGACAAATAATTGTAAAAAAAAGAAACATTAATTGGCATCAATAATAGAAAATCATTGAATTCAGATGATCCAAAGAGTTTGAATGTGTTAGCCTTATAATTTATTTAACAGAATAGTACTACAGTTATTATTAAGAGTGACACTGTGGCATTGTCTGGATCCGGACAGTTTATTGTAAACAGAAAGTCAAATTAGAGTGTTTGTGACGTGGAAATTCAGCTTACTTGACTGAAGAGGTGACTGCAAGAAATTATGAAAACTGGTCAGAAAATAAAGGCTTTCAATAGCAATACCAGTACACATACTGTAGATTGTGTGATGTGTTCCTTTATACTAGATTTAAAGGGACTATTTAAGCAAAATTTGTTTGCTTTATAAATGTTTACTTTTAAGAAACTTCCAGATAGTCAAGTTCTGTAACCACCCCTTTCTTCCTGTTCTCTCTCATGTGGTGTGCCATACTTCACAGCTGTTTCCTAAGGCCAGTGTCTCATATTGCTTCAAGCAGAAGTTGGCATGCTGTGTGTCTGACTGTAACAGTATTACACTAGTAATATGAAGCACCTCCCTTGTGGGAATGATTTTAGGTCTCAGCTGCAAAATATGGCACCCGACATGAGTGAGAACAGGCAGAATGAATATGGTTCTCAAAGGTGACATCTGTTACACTGGTGGCTTCGTAGAAGTAATTGAAGTTTACATTTTATATGACAGAATGAGGAAACAATATTAATCAAGTCACCTAGTGAAAACATTTATATAAAACAAACATGTCACTTTAAACTTGGTAACAAACATTAATTCATATAAACATTGCAAGAAAATATAATACGTACAAGTCAAACATATGGTAAATGTGAATAATATACTGCTACCTCTTTTCAAATCATTGACTGTTACAAATATTTCTGCTTTTATTAAGTATAGTTCAAATTTCAGTGCCAGAAATTAAGTCATCATTGATTAAACAGCTATACAGAAATACATGTCACTCCCTATCATCTAAGAGAAGTTAATGAGAAACATATTGCAAATAATTTAATTTGTGATACCACAGGCACATCAAATTTCTATCAATTCAATTATCTGACCAAAGTTTATGTCAAATGATTTTAAATAATATACGACATAAAGAAAAGAAGATGTGTCTGACTCATCTTATAATATATACCTCAATTAAGTCAGTATGTTGGGAATGATAATATTTGAAAAAGAGGTTGGGTGTGGGTAGTTTCAAAAAAACAAAAAATTATGCAATGGTTTTTAGTAATACACAAAATCTGACCAAATTATATGACTTCTGTCTGACAAAGTGCATATGTCATCAAGCTAATTTTTAGTTAAAAAAAGATCATTCTGATGCCTCTGCTGGATTTGGGAGGTATCCACAGTACAGCTGTAGAAGTTGTGTTTGAGCTCGTGTTTACATTTCTGGAGAACAATGCTGCTTCTGGACCTGTGAGGATGGTATCAATTTCAGTAGATCCCCACAAAAATCCTTGCAGCAAGGGTACAGATGGGGACCCCCGCTGCAAGGGTTATTGTGGGGACCCTGCAGGGGGTCCCGATCGGGGCCCCCCATCATGGGGGTTTAATTTAGGAGTGGGGCGGGGGTTAGGACCAGTGGGGAGTATATGTAAGGTCTTGGTGGAAGGGTGAAGTGGAGCAATTGAATAGCAAACTTGTGATTTTTGTGGCCGCAACTCTTGCAGCTGTGAAAGATCAAAGGCTAACTTGCTAGTGTGAGAATAGTAAGGGATAGAAGCTTGAAGCAAGTAACCCGATCGGGGCCCGCAATTAGGAGGCAATTGAATAGCTAAGTAACTTGCTCTCTCCACTTATGGGCCCAGATCTCAGAAAAGTAGCAATTGAATGAGGCCTATGCAGTTAAGTAGTTAAGTTCACAGGACATTTGGCCTCTGGATTTTGAAATGCATAATATTAAATGTGATATTTCCTTGTCCGTATTTTAATAAACAGTGCAGATGACTTATTATAATTGTATAATAAGCTGTAATTGGTAGACAGAACCAAGTTGTAATTTATGCTAAATTCAAAAGTAAACTATCATAAATCAATATTTTCATTTAAAGAGGGCCTTATGTTAATTATTTTATATAATTTACCTAAAAGACCATTAAACAAAAGTATTCCTTTGTATGAATCCCTATTCAAATTACTTTTGCAACAATTGAAGGAATGTACTAGGATGACAGGTGCTAATAGACTTGCTATAGCTCGTGTTAACCTGAGATGTAGCTTCTCAGCTTATTGTGCGATTTATTAAAGCCTCTTCTTTCGTAACAAGCTTATTGCTACTGATCACGAGTTGTAGTGATATGGGCATGTTAGGGCATGTTTACATAGTAATTGATGTTGAATAAATACTTTTAATCCTTCAAGTTCAACATTTTTTGATTTCCTCTGATCCTTGTAATATGTGGATTAATTGTTAATTGATCCAGAGGCAATAGAAGGCAAATAGAAAAAATATCCAGTTGAAACATTGCCAATTGGCTCATAAGGGAAAGAAAACCTTCCTGACCCCAGATACTGGCAATCAGATTCCACCCTGGGTCACTACTCCTTCTCTGGTTATCCAGGATAAACCACAATACCCTTTTTATTAAAAAATATATCCAATCTCTTTTTAAAGTTATCTATCAAATCTGCTGTCACCACCCTGGTAGATAATTACACAGCATAACCACGCTTATTGTGAAGAATCCTTTTTTTACTTTAAGATGGAATCCCTTTCCTTCTAAGCTCAAAGCATGTCCTCTTCTTAGTTGAAAACCTCTTGGCACAAAAAGTTCATTTGACAAAGCCTTAGATTGAACCTGAATATATTTATATAATCATATCCCATGTTAGACACCTTTTTTCTAAAGAAAATAAATTTGGTTAGTCTTTCTTCAGAGTTTAGCCCCTCCATTCGCCTTACTGTTTGTTTGTTTTTTGCCTTTCCCTGTATTTTTTTCCAGCTTTAAAGTGTCCTTTTTATGAAGTGGTGCTTAAAACTGTTCTCCATATTCCCAAATGAGGATGTACTAGGGATTTGTATAGTGGCAGAATTTTGCTTGCTTCCCTTCTTTACCCTTCTTAATACATGCTAATAATTGCTGCTTGGCATTGAGCACCTCAAATCCCTTTCTATATCTGATACCCCTAGATTTTATCCTTTAAGATTATAAATTGCATGGCTATTTTTCCTTCCCGGATGCATAACTTTACATTTATTTGTATTAAATCTCATCTGACATTCAGTTGCTCATTTCTCTGATTTATGCAAATCCTTTCAAAGTGAGAGTATATCCTTTTCTGATTGAATTACCTTGCACCACTTAGTGTTATCAACAAAAAAATGAGACAATACTTCCCAGTCCTACTTGTAAGTCATGTATAACTATGTTGAAAAGGATATGACCTAATACCAAACCCTGAGGAACCTCACTTACCACCTTAGTCTAGTCTTGGTATGTTCCATTTACAACAACCCTTTACTTTCTGTATTTTAGGCAGCTGAGGAACCTCACTTACTACATTAGTCTAGCCTGTGTATGTTCCATTTACAACAACCCATGAGCAGATATTTATTGCAATTCCTGAATCCCTTAGTTTGAAAAATCCAAAAAGACTACATCCACTGAATTGCCTTGATCAAAGTTCCTACTTACCTCCTAATAGAAACTAATTGCATTTGTTTGACACAACCTATCTGTGTTGACACCTACTTATAATCTTGTTCAAATATACATATTCTTGTATATTCTACCTTATTAACTATTTTAAAAGCTTCCCCACTAAAGAAGTGAGGCTTACAAGTCTATAGTTCACTGTATTTGCTCTTGCTCCCTTCTTAAATATAAGTATCTGTCACAACTCTCTTTTTGGGGCTGGACCCAGATGCACATTAACCACCTAGCCAGTTGAATCAAATGAGTATTGTATTAGCCATAAGAACCTTGTGAAACATATTACCACTTGTTGATTTGATCTGTTGTTATTTGTGTGATGTTTTTCCCCAAGGTCTAGCTATATGTCCTGGATCCCCCCAATCATTTGAGCCTAGGAGGCTCTGGGTCAATTTCCAATTTTTATGGCCATTATTTTGTGTGTAGAGTGTGTTCTTTCGGGTGCAACTATTGCCTTAAGCTAAAATATTCTCCAACTAATGGGGTATCCCAACTCCCACCCAGACATTCTGGCTCCAGGACTATTATCTTATCAACTCGAAGTCCCACTGGCATAATAATTGCTGGAAGTCTCAGCCCACAGGAGTTAATTAAGGTATTTCAAAGGGGGTAGATTCTATTTTTTTTAAATATTTTTGTTCTTTGATGTTTTGCATGTAAGAATGGTATAAAATAGGTAAACTGACCAATTGAAATAAACTCTCTCTGGGACACATAGAAATTGTGTGTCTCTTTGAGGGAATGGTCTATAATCACTTTGTATCCTGAACATCTGCTATTATTCTATGAGAAGGGGATTGAAGAATCCAATTGGATCTGCATCTTGAACTGATATCCTAAAAGAAGGGGATAGATGTATTGGATGAGATCTGCAGGTAGGATTGGTCTCCCTGGTCTTTTCAAACTCACTGAAGATCCCATTGTAACAGTGATGCTGATCAGGTGTTCCTGTGTTCCTGATGCCAGACACCAGAGAAGCTCCGCCCCCCATGATCATTGACCAGAATTCCTGTTGCCGAGGCCAGGAGTTTTGGGGATAAAGCAGACGGGGAGTTAAATCCATCTAGCCCCTTTATAGACCACCATGTCACATAACATAAACCTGTTACAATTGTAATCTAATCTATAATTTGGGGATTCCCTTGGTCCAACATGGTACTGAAAAGTAACTTGTTTCAATGAGGACCCCTATTGGTATACTGTACTATAATCATAAGGGCCCTTAGGGACCTATATGACCCTTAACAAGGGTCTTCAAGCAACATAGAAGAGGACTGATTTCTATAATCAATATATGCCTGCTTATCTGGGGGTGAAGATTAAAAACAAAGGTATAGCTGACCATAGCTAGAGGGTTGCCCAATGGAAGAGAAGTATAATTTGCCACAAACAGGCATAATTTTTTATTTTTTGTAAACTCTTTTTTTTATTTTAATACTTTTTATTTTATTGGTAATTCATTTTTTATTTTTCTGTAATTCTTTATTTTTCCCTTCATTTTTTTTATATATTTTTTTTTTAATTTCAGTTATATAATTTATTTGGGGGTAGTGGAAGGGATATATTGGTTATATTGTGGACCTTCCTGGGCACATAGGGTTCATGGGGTCTATAAGGACCCTGAAATGGGGTTAATGTTAGGTGCCATGGCAGACCATATTGCCAACCATTGCAGGTTTGCCTACCAATATGGAGTCTGGCACCGACTGACAGAGATGCGTATGCCTGGCTCCAATAACATGCATATGCTACTCTTATTGTGATGTGCAAAGGGGTAGATAGGGTAGGAAAACACAGTACTGCATCGGATATTACCTCTGCTCATTTCAAACCTAATTATAATACCATTGACTTAGCAAATGGTATGGAGACCTGAGTAGAACTGATGCCACGGTAGATCATGAGTGATTCAGTGTGCTCTTAGTAAATTTGCCCCAATATCAGATCCTTGTTGTGAAAAAAATCTGCTTTATCAGGTCCAGGCAGTAAAGGAAGTTGGATTTCTCCATAGAGCTCCATAACTCAACTGGTGCAGTGTCCTGACACATCATAGAGTTAGTCAGAAAAAGGTCCTGACTTCTAAATTTGCAAAGCGGCATTTCAAGAGTTGTAAAATTTTCTTAACTCTGTCATGCAAAGAAAAACATTTATAATATTTAAAATGTGCTCTTTTTTAAATATATGATAGCAAGTTATCGAATACTGTGTCACTTTAAAATAGATAAGCATCCTATGATTCTAAAACCGAATCTTGCTCAGTACAGATCAATATCTCAAACCCAAATTTGTCAACATGAACTTAATTCACTGTTATCTAAAAAGTCAAATGAGTGTTACTCCGTTTCATGGAAAAAGCCAAAACATGCAAGATCCATACAATTTTGATTATGTGTCAGTGGGCTATTACATATAAGACTAAGTAAGGCAATTAGGTGTTTTTATGACGATTGTCTCTTTAAGTATTAAAGGTTGCAGACTCTTACATTAACTTTTCTCTACCTCCTCGCCCATTGTTTTTTGCATTAGATGAGTCTAAGCTGCCAAAGCAAATGTTCATCTGTTGCCCTAATGTATATATCCATATTCAAGCAATGTCTTGGGATCCAAAATGGGAAAATTGAACTTTTTCATTAGTTCCCACTGCAGGGTTTATTATCAGTTAAATACACGGTCTGATAGACTTAGAGTTTTGTGCTACATTTAACAAGATTAAGTGATCACACACTGTTTCATTTCAACTCTGTATTATAAACCAGACTAAAAGCTTTATATCTAGAAAAATATTCTCCTGTGGCTTGTATCAGATGATAATTTTATCTGAGTTTTTAAATCAGTTGACACAGGCGGAAAACAATGTCTACCATGCAGACAGAGCAGAAGTCAAAGAAAATTATAGCTATTATCAATATAAATAAGAGCTAAATATCCTGTAATTGGTTCAAAATATACTTTAAATCCTCTTAATTTATATGAACTTTATGTCAAGGAATAGAGTTAAAACCAGTGCTCAAAAGGAATGAGAAAGATTGTAACCACTAGTTTATTCACTTTTAACTTTACATTTTTGGAGATATTTAACAAATTCATAACATTAGCAATAAGTCAAGATCATAAAACAATTTTTAGAGAAAATCTTCATAAATTCTGCCTGCCATGGACACTGCTATGATAGATAGAGTCTGGCCGGAGGGTTATCCTATTAGAACTTGTTGCTCTATTTAGCCTTAGTGTTAAGCCTTTCAATAAAGCTGAGTTATCTCCATCAATGGTTCCTTGCAGGTACCTTATGCTGTTAAGAATAAAAGCAAATGCTTGCTACCATTTAAGAAAAATATATTTAAAAAAAATACTATTTCAAAGTTACTAAAACATTATGCCCATTATAGGGTCCAATTCATCTTAAGAGCATTTAATATATATATATATATATATATATATATATATATATATATATATATATTACTTTATAGGTGTTTTGGAATTGTATGGGGTGAGAAAATGGTTAATTCTAAAATCTGTTTACACAACGAAAATTACAAAAATTCTCATGGATTGGAATTAGAGTGGATTAAATAATTTAGAATGGCAGTGAATTTATCTCCCAAGACCATGAAGAGGGTCATGTAAGTGGTATGGATAAAGAAGTAGAAAACATCCCTGCCGCTGTCTTACTTGAATGTAATTTTGATGCACTATAAACTACCTTTATCAATAAGAAATACTTTATTCAATCCTGCTATCACTCACTGGTACCTCAAGATTTAGTCCTAGGTTACTGTCGTTCTTCATCTACACATACTGCCCTAAAACCATAATAAACTGCTCGCTTTTTCACTCCTCACATAAAATATCATCCATATTTTGAACCTAGTGTATATACCATCTCTATTCTTCTTATCTCTAGTAACTTTAGCTTGCAGCATTTTGTTAAACCTAGTATGTGGAATATCTTGACCTTCTTATTCAAACACTCACTAAAAATAACTTATCAACTATACCCTTAACATGTACATACTTAAGGCCCTGCTGTGAGCTATTAGCTCAGATTTTATAACTTATACGCAGTATACATCATGCGTAAGGATGGGCTGCATGAATCAATATTGCTGTAAGAAATATATACACCCTCAGATACGCTGATGATACTACTCTGATGGCTGAGCGTGAAGAGGAACGAAAGGACCTATTGATGAATCTAAAAGAAGAGAGTGCTAAAGCTGGCCTGCTGCGCAACATTACAAAGACAAAGATCATGGCAAACTCCAATCTCAGTTCCTGGCAAATAAACTGGGAAGACGTGGAGGCAGTGACAGATTTTAGTTTCCTGGGATCCAAGATCTCTTCAGATGGTGACTAGCCATGAAATTAAAAGATGTTTACGTCTAGGGTAGTAACAGCTGGACCATAAAGAAGTCTGAGCTCTGTAGAATTGTTGTCTTTGAATTGTGGTGTTGGCAAAGACTACTTAAAGTCCCTAGGACTGCACAAAGATCCAATAAATCAATACTTCAAGAAATCAAGACAAACTGTTAACTGGAAGTTTTGAGGCTAAAGCTCAAATATTTTGGATATATCATGAGAAGACAGATGCTGTCAAAGATTAAAGACACAAAAAGAAGGGAGCAACAGAGGAGTAGATGGATAGATGAGATCATTGAAGTAATGAACATTAGCATGATGGAGCTCAGAGGGGCAGTGGCTGACAGATGTGCCTAGTGTGCTGCTGTCCATAGGGTCACAGACAGTCGACACAAATGAAAGACTAGACAACAACAGTAATAGTACTCAACTTTGCATCAATTTACTTAGAAAACAAGTAAAAGGTTGCAATTAGAAGGTTGGTCTGGAAGCATTGGTTCAACAATGATAGTGATTGAATTACCCTTCTTAGTTTATCATTTGAAGAGACCTCATGCATCAAACTTATTTAATAAAAATGCAGCATGAACATATTTTTTTTATATGCTACATCTCTTAAAAAGTCTGCTGTGTTTAACCAATCATCCACTATAATAGTTGTTAGTTGTAACGCGTGTGAGATGCGCTCTGCACAGGTGTTACTCCGCAAAAGCTAGGAAGGGAGGCAGAGAGAGAGGGAGGTAGGGAGGGAGAGAGGGAGGTAGGGAGAGAGAGGGAGGGAGGTAATGAGAGAGAGGGAGGTGGATAGGGAGGGAAAGGGACAGAGGGAGGGGGAGAGAGAAAGGGAGAGAGGGAAGGGGAGGGAGACAGAGAGCACACAGAGCGCAAAGAGAGACAGAGGGCACAAAGAAAGACGTAGGTCGAGCAGAGAGTGGGAGGGAGAGAGGGAGAGACAGAGAGGAGGGAGGCAGATGGAGGGAGGGAGGGAGAGAGAGAGGAGAGAGATAGAGGAGGGAGAGACAGAGGGAGAGAAAGAGAGAGGGGAGGCAGCTAGAGAGAGAGGAAAGAAGGCAGAAAGAGGGAATGAGGGAAGCAGAGCAGAGGGAGGCAGAGGGTGGGAGAGAGACAGAAGGAGCGATGGGGGAAGAGAGTGAAAGGGAGGGAAAGAGAGAGGAGAGGGAGAGAGTTGGAGGGGGAAGGAGAGAGCACACAGAGTGCAGTTAGAGACAGAGGGCGCACTGAGAGAGGGCGCAAGGAAAGGGCGTACAGAGAGAGACAGCACGGAGGGAGGCAGCACAGAGGGAGACAGAACAGGCAATACATAATATACATAATTTATGACAGGCAAGTTACTAGTATAAAATAATATCTGCATCACATACTATCTTATCTCTTTATCTGGATTCTAACATCAAGCACACAATGTGATTCATGCTCACAACATTTTTTATCAGATCAACTTTCCCTTTTAGCATAAAAATGCATATTAAGAAAGGTGAAGTGACAAGAGAAGATGACATTTATTCCATGAAATCAATCCTGAAAACTGACATACTAGTGAAAACTATTAAGCAATAAATGTCAAATGGCCATGGAGTCTCACAGTAAGATCACTGAACACTCCACAGTTGATTAAATCCAATATTTTTAACCATTGAATAATATAATCTGCAAGAAAATGTACAAAACATGTCCTGTTATTTTTTCCTACTCTATGCTCAAAATGTCTAGGATGGTACATATTATCAATTATACAACCAAATGCCCTTTATGCTAAAAGTACTTTTTCTCTTGGATGTTTTTACAAATATACAGCCTTATTAAATTGCAATATGGCAAATTGAAAAGGGCTCTATATAAGCACATAGCATATTTCTTTACAGAAGTTTTTAGTTAGTGAACTTCTATCCAAAAGCAAGGTCTTCACTAACTAAACACTGCTGTACAAAAATATGCTGTGTGCTTAAATAGAGCCCTTTTAAAATGTGCTGAATCACAATTTAATAAGGCTGATAATTAGCATTTGCACATACAGCATATTGTACATGTATTACATGCAGAATATTACCCTATGGCTTTGAAAAAGTTAACCTGAATTGGTACCTTACATTACAATATGACTACAGTCAAGAATATTAATTTCATAAATACAAATACAGAAGATTTAAAAAGAAGTGTTATTTGCATTTTTAGGCATGATGTATAATCAATTGAAATTGTTTTAGAAATTCAGAAGTTCAGTTCTTTAAGGGATTCTTCCTACCTCATATAAATACATAGTTATAGGTAGAGGGTGATTTTCTCATGCTGGAATATCATGTCATCATATGTTTAAAACCACCCATTCACATTATGCTAACAATAATTCAGCATGCCTGGAGAGACCACCATGATGCATACTGCAATGCTTCACTCCATTGATCCCTGTGCAATTTTGTGTATGCATGTTATATGGTTTATATATGGCTCTAAACAAAAGGAAGCAAGGAGAATGGTTAATACCATTAGTCAAATGTGCATGGTCAGTTACAACGTAGTTTATGTCTACAAGGGACCACATGTGCTAAAGAATTAAGTATTGGAAGACTCTTGAGGCATCAATTAATAGTTCATACACATCATAGGATAATACAGGTATGGAGAAGATACCAGCAATGTCAAAAATAATTCTGAGGCTGTGGTCTTAGATCAGGTACTTCAAACTCATTTGATATTGAGGGTTGCATTCAAAATGTTAAACCGAAAAACAGACTGAAATTATGAATGAAAGGATTAATTAAGGATTAATGACATATTTCAATAGTACCTTTGAACAAAATGTGATACAATGTTATGTTATTTAAAGGGGTCCTGTAGTTTGGTACCCATATCCTTGTTAAGTAAGGAACATAAAAACATTTAAAGGTATACAAGACTGATTGTGTCATGCAGGGTTACAATTTAGACAGCTAGTTTGAGTGGAGGGTTGTCCTATGGGGCCATTAAGTTGTATTGTCAAGAAGCTAATTCAAGAGGGTGTTTTAATATAAGTAAATAAGAATCTCATCCCAATACACTGTTTCTACCACTACTCCCATTTTCTAATCATTTTACAAATAACGACAACATATCTGTCATCATTAAAGCAAAACTGAATACAATAGTTAAAAATGAAAGAATTTGGTTATTTATTTTAAACTGTGTAAACATATTTTGTCCATTAACATGTCAAGCTCTTCCAATAAAGTAAACTATAAACATGACACTTAAGTGGTCCTTTAAGATAAACCCCTTATTTTATTACGGGGTGCCACAGCAGTAATGGAGATTTTGTGTGTGGGCAATAGGGTTGAAAAGAAATGAGTAAGAGCTCTGGTTTTGAAATACTGAACATTATGTAGCGAGATTGGTGAAGAAATACAGAGTGTGATATACTTTTGCTAAGGGGTCTGATGAGGTGAAGTATCATTTGGGTGCCATCAGCATTTATCACAGAGTAGCTTTTAAAAGCCAAAGAGCATGGACATTGTTATACCATTTCCTAATTGTATTAATTAGTCTGTTACATCTAAAAACCTAATTTAGTTTAATTGCTTAACTTCAATGTGTTTTTCTATGCTTAGCAGTTTTCTTTTCACTTATCTACATTGTAAAAAATGTTCAGACATTAAAATGTAGAAACAAGTATCCTTTTACTTTGTTGTAGGAATTCTTCAACAATATTTTTTCATCCTTATTTGCATTAGCTGTGGTATGTATGATTAGAAAGTAATAGCAAAAAATAGCAAAAACCTGGAAATAAAAAAGTTGTGTACTGTAATCATTGTATAGTTATAAAAAAAGATAACAAAAAAGCTCACATAAATTACTGAGATAATATAAGGCCCTATTCTACTGCCCAAATCATAATGTTACACACACTAAAAGTTGCTCTTAAAATTGACACACATTCTATAAGCTATTCACAATCCAATTACGAGTTACCCGCCCACAATCACTACGGGCCAGCCAAAGACACAACTTAGGGCTTACATCTTTATTGATTATAGCACATTGCGAACATTATGAGCGCTGAATAATTAAAGTTATTAGAGCTGTAGCAGCAAATAAACACACACTACTGTACTTAAAGGCATGGAAAGACATTAGAAGGAGTAATATCGATCCCGGGACTCAAGAAATTTATACATATCATGAAACCCACATGGACTAGAACAGATGCTCTAATGCATTTTATATAGAGCTTGATTGTGAACTCTATTGGTAGATATTACTTATTGTCTCTCATTAATTCATAGACTTCAATTGAAGGTTACGGCTAACTTCCATGTTTTACTGACATCATGATGACGGTCTCATTTACTGTTGGCTGTGTCTAAGAAGTAATTTACGGGTTTGCTTAAATATTACCAGATCATATGATCATGCCTCCTGAAATACTACATAAAAAAAAAAGGGTTTACGAGTTTAGGCTTAAGGAAATGCAAGCTGGAGTCAATAGAATATATCTAAAGATTTAGAGAGAAAAAACACCCGCAGTCAAAATTCCGGGGTTAGAGTGACTTCTAACAGAATATGGCCCATAGTGTAGCAAAGCATACAGAGAAGGAAAAACATGTCAGGGCAATTTGTAACCACCTCAGTACTTCAGTAGAAAGTATATTAGGTTGTTTCATAATAATAATTTGGAATGTTTGCATTTCATGGCCATTGACCAAGTAACATTACAATGAATTCTATTGATAAATGTTTACCAAAAATATAAAGCAAATAGATATTCACCATCAACCCCAAAATCCATCTGAATGAATGAAGGCTTTTCATTTAGTGCCATCATGTAAAATAAATGAATGACAAATTATTCTGCATTAAAGACACAAAACATTTGATACTAAATTATCAGAACAAACTATATTTACAGTATATATCATATGTTTTGGGTTGCATCATATTTTCAGTTTTTGTAGGAATTAATACATTTGGTTTTACATTTTGTTGTTATTGATTTCAATTGACCATAATTTCTATTCCTATTTTTTGTATTTTTTGATATTTAGTATGCTAAGCATGTAGGAATTTCCCTTATTTTAAACATTTTTGGGCTATAAATATGAAAAGGAATATTTTTTTAAATCAAAAACAGCAGAAAAGCCAACAATATGAGCAACACATTTCTGTATAATCCAATTGTCAATTGAGATAATGGATTTGTAAGTAAGTTGAACATTATTTAAAATATTTAAATAAATATGAATTAAACTTTATCAAATGATTTACAGTATGACCCACCTAGGTAAGTGGTCCTTATTAACAGACATATTCAGCAGACGCTTGAAAAAGAAACCATTAAGATTGACCTATGAAATGTCAGCAAAACATTTAATTATGGAACAAGCACTTTTATTGGAAATAAGTAAAATAACCTTGAAAAAAGACATATTATACTGTTAAATTCATAAAGTTCAAGCATATGTTCATTTAAAAAACATAATCTGCTTCCTAAATTGTTCTCAATTTGGAATAATTTATATGGCTTAATTTTTTTTACAAATGAACTGAATTTTCTAAAATGAGTATTAATAATACTAATTGGAGTAACGATAGAAATTAGTTGATTTGTGAGAGGTTTTCAAAGGTCAGATGATGAAATAGAACATGGTCTACTGGAAATAAAATGTCTATTCTTTTGCGCATAACCAATTGCAGTCAATGTGAATTATTAAGCACTTTTACAAAGCATTTAAGTTTAAAATGTGAATTTGTATTGTCATAAAGAACAAGTGCCAAAATGAAGTATGAAATATACACAACAAAAAGCTCATTTTTCTTTTATTGCACTTTAATTCTCAATTTTTAGGTGCTGTAAAAGAGTAATATATCAGACCTGGACAACAGTATATCACAGTTAATTAAAGAAAATCTATATTTTGTACACTGTTAGATTACTAGCATTCTTCCTTAGAGATCTGACACACATAAAACAGCTTACCGGTAGTTTAGTTTAATTTTAGTTCTAGTTTAACTAATATGTGAATGCAATTATGTTAATGTTATCTGGTTATACTAAAATAATGTGGGGGGCCCCTTGCATAAACATATATGTTTATGGTTAAATGACTCATTGGGTGATGAACATTTGCCACCCTTCCCTAATAAACTAGGTGATTCCAGGATGCTGCCCGTAGTAGAGGGCCCCTACCCTGTTCTGGACCGGAGTGCTTTGCACCTGCTGCACCAGCAATAGTTGTCCACTGTATGCTACTGTTTATGTACCACAAGGAAGTGAAAGGCACTCACCAAGCATGTGATGGCGCAACTAAGATGCCTATAGCTAAGTTAAAACCTATTTTTTGTTGTGTTTTCTGCAACTTCATTGACTTGAATAGAAAGGAGATTTGAAGATGTTTATTTAACCTAGTAAGAAATGAGCATGAAGAGTAAGAGTTTAGCAATCTACAGCTAATTTATCTTGCACCCACCATTTTAAGAAGTTTTTCTGTTTTTACCGGCTGAAATTATGTATTATTATTAATAATAATAATAATAATGTGTCAACCTTTTCAATTGAGTTATTTACAAAAATGTGTACAACAAATGCAATAAAAAAACAAAATAAATTGTCTACAGAAATACAGACAATGTAGTGCAATAAGACAAATGAATGCAAAAGAGTTGAGCTTAAAAAAGAGCTTAAAATCGAAAGCCATTCCCAGTGCCGGATCTACCTTTTTGGAGCCCCTAGGCAGTGAAGTGGAAGAGCCCCTGTGAGTGAGTATGCAAGGTATGTGCTGACCCATTTTTGCATTTTCCTGTCGTAACTCTCTTATTCTAGGTGATTACTCCCTAGTAGCCAATCTATGAACTGCAGCATTTTGTTTTCTTAAGGCGGCTGCCTAGGTGGCCTAATGGGTAATCTGGCCATGGCCATTCCACACATTCCTGAAGTCTCTGGGCTGTAGAAAACAAACTAGAGCCATTCATTATCATGCACACTACTGCTTTTCTACATTAGACATTATATAAAGCCTTATTAAATTGCGATTCAGTAAATTTAAAAGAGCTCTATTTAAGCACACAGCATTTTTTTTTTACCGAATCGCAATTTAATATGGCTGTATTTGTCTTATAATAATTATGTGTTCCAGTGTGTTTAATTCATTGTCATTTATTAAATGGTCTACCAGTATGAGAAGTGGTATGAATGTATATATTTTTAATGAGAACTGAATCAGTTGCACTGCAGCAGACGAATTCCAGTGTTCTCTATAGATCGCTTTTTACTTTATTCAAGAGGACTCTCTCACTACTCCCCAAGTGATTATATCTGACAATATGAATCAGCTGTTTTTTTTTTCTTCTCAGCCACTCAAAACTCACAATGACACACAGACACTTTGATAAATGAAGTCACATTTAAAATGACTCACCTTGGGAGATTGAAAAGTGGAGCAGAGCATCAAGAAAAAGGTTGCAATGAAGAAAGTAGAAGAACACGATTGTGGAAGAACTGCAGTACTGAAGAGTAGTAGAAGAAATGTGAAGCAGGTGAGAATATAATACATAGCAAAGAGAAGGATCGACATAATAGATAGTGGGAGCAGAATAGAAGACTTTGCACAAAGCAGAAGTTATGTACAAAAACTAGGATCTGAATGATTAATACCTTTAATACATAGATGATCATAAAACATATAAAACAAATAGCAAATATAAATGCATATAACCGCAAAAAGGTTATTGGAGTTAAGCCCATGGAATCCACTTCTTGAGCAAAAGAAAGCATAAACAGAGATCCTGAGAAAACATTTCAGATATTCTCATACCAAAATAGAGCTATAGTCCCAGTGGAGTCCTCCTGTTGCGCTAATCAAAGTGGGCTGTAATGGTGTAATCACCACCAGTACGTCCTGTTTCCTTGGAATGAGGCTTCACAACTATGGGTAGCAGAAAAAGCCTAAAATGATCATCAACCATTTTCTTTTGTCTCAGTGGGCTTTCTCAAAATCAGACTTTTTATTTTATATTGCTTTAAATTGGATTAAGAGTGAATCTCATTTTCTTTCCTACTGTTAAGATGTCCCTTTCTTTCCTTCTTTTAAGATTTATTTACATAGATCTATTACTTTTTAAAGAACATAGCTTGATCCCTTTCCTCCGTTTTGGTATTATTCTTCTCCTCAACTTCAACATTCTGTGTTATTATGACCACTCTTCTAATGTCCATCACCCTAGTGGCTTTTTTCCAGGCACCCCCAAGTCTTCCCTGCTCCTCTTTTTCTGGTCTTTGCGTTCTACAGCTATCCCTATACTTTGTTAGTCACGCCATTGCCTAGTCCATAATTATAGCTCTCCTGCCCTGTTATTGTCCTAGTATCTCCCTACATATATTCCCAGTTTTCTTCTCCCCAACCTCCCCCTTATGCTCTAGAAATGTATCAAGAACATTTGCTGATGCATAAATAGTGTACCAGGCATCTCTGTCCAGTCTATATCATACACAGGAGCAAAAATGTATAATTGATGTAATATTTTCTATGCAATCATCTATACAGCCAACTAAAGTGAAGGGAGAGAGTGAGAAGTAGTGAGAAAAGGAGAGAGTGAGAGGGTGGGAAGAAGTGAGAGAAGGGAGAGAAAGACAAGAGAGAAAACATCCAGTTGTTTTCTTGCAGAGGAGTGAAGTAATAAGCACTTGCTGCAGGTGCTGACTGGCTGTCTAACCCACTCCTAAATGACAGAAGATAGTAAGCCAAAGAGAAATGAAGCACAATTTCCAAAGTATTGCAATGTGTATCCTTGGAATGAAACTGTAAAAATAGGCATCCATCAGGCACTATTGCATTTGGGTCACCATATACCCGAAGGACCTCATTCAGTATGTCTGCCAGGTCAAATGCTGAAGATAATTTCTTCATGTGGATAAAGTGAGCATGATGTGAAAAATGGTTGACCAATATCCATAATTCATAAAGTCCTTGATGATGGTTTAGAAATATTGGGACCTCTACCCTGTTGTGGACCCCTTTGGTTTGCACCAGCAGGTGCTTTACCACTGCACCACACTCTTGTTGAAGGGTGGGTATGGTTAACAATTTGTACATAAATGATTGCATCACTGCACCAGTAAAGTATAAAGAATCCTTGGTATCAAAGAATGATAATAGCAAGAGTGATCTTCATCATGGAAGAGTTTAGAGGCATTTTAGAGTGACAAAAAAACCTTAACATTCCTGGTTCCAAGTCAATAAGATATGATAAAGTTAAAACTTGAAAAGCACAAAGCCAAGCTGGCCTAGTGCATGTTCTCTTCTTGGTGTTGGAGATTTTGCTAGAAGTGAATTAAATCTAGGGAGAAAATATCTCAGTGGTAATCAATCATAGAACCTTTTCTTAATCTGAGAACTGCTCTGATCTAATCATAATACTTATATAGCAATTATCCCTGAACTGATGCAAATCTGTTGAATTTCATCTCCTTGATGTCTGCTGAAATACTTTAACCCCCCCCCCCCCCCCCAAAAAAAAAGAGATTTTGACTGCCCATATTAACATTTCTCTAATTTAGTGCAGCTAGTTGTTGTGGTCATTCATGTATTGATTTTACCTCACTTGCCAAAGAAAAAATAATTGTTAGTTAATTAAATATTTAAAAGAAAAAGAAAAAATTAAGCATTTTTCCTTTTTTTTTTTTTTTTATGTCTTAGAATTCTGTACTAGACCCCTTTCAAGATAACTGGCATCTAAATTTACCCTAACACAATGGTGCACCTAGGTAACCTTATGTACATTGATTTAATCAAATCATGATTTAAAAAAACATATGTGTCCCATGGGCTGCATATTCCTCACCTGTGCTTCAGTCTCTAAGAAAATCCAAGTTGGAATTCAGTCAACAAGGGGCTGAAGTTACACTCCATGCTGATCCACTTTAGTATTCATGGCAGAGATACTGGAGTGAGTTGCCAGGTTCTTCTCCTGTGCACCACAGCATACAGCTCCTGGTATTCGTAGGTGGTCTCCCATTCAAGTATTGACCAAGCCCAACCCTGCACCAATGAATATTGCAAGTCAATTAGGAAATATATTTAATATATACTGCAAAGTTTGCCTTACAATTCTCCTCACCACCACTTTACAACTAGACTGAATTAAGTTGTGATTTTGTACAACGAGGTTACACCGTTATGGCCATGTGTATGACATATGTAACTCCTGAAATGTCTCTCTTTGCTTCGTGGGCTACCCATCAACCCTTAATTTACAAAGCATTATTTCTTATGGGTAAAATACCCTTTGTCACCTTATCTCAAGTGAGAAAATGCTTAGTAAATTCCCCCTGTATGTGTCCGCTTTCAGAATCACAATAAGCAAAGTATTTAATAAGAAAAAACAAGCATTTAATAAACCAGTTCTGACACTTTCACACTTTTGTGAATAGGACTTAATTCCAATAATAAGTAGGAAATCATCCTACTTTTCCAATTTTACTTCTCGGATTTCTTGGAATTGAGTATAATATATAATATCATTTAAGACGACTCATTTGGTAAAACATTTGCAGCCTTATTAAATTGCAATTTGGCAAATTTAAAAGTGCTCTATTTAAGTACGGTACATAGCATATATTTTTTACAGATGTTTTTAGTTAGTGAAGACCTTTTGGATAGAAGTTCACTAACTTAAAACTTCTGTAAAAAAATATGCTATGTACTTAAATAGAGCCCTTTTAAATTTGCCGAATTGCAATTTAATAAGGCTATTGGCGTTTAAAATAAATAAAATAAAAATGTAGGATAAATAGGATAAATAAGATGTTTCCCTTAGAGGAACGTTATTACCCATTAGTAATTTACATTAAATTCAATTTATGTTTTATTTATGTTTTCCAGAAACTTCTTTTAAAATATGTAACATTTTTGAAAATATATATATTTTTGTTTTTTTAATAGGGTCGGTGGACCAATACCTACAAATTTGAACCATGTATGTGATTTAAATGTTTTTTTTTCTTTCAGTTTTGATGTGACTGTTTATTTTAATTGTAATATAGTAGACTCTCAGCAACCAGAACGCAAGCAACCAGAACTCTCAAGCAACCAGAAACAAAATGAATACTGTACCTTAAATAAAAAATGTAAATTTTCAGAGCTATACAAATGTCAGGAGCCAGGTTGTGATGCCACAAAATGCTTACAGGCACCTAGGTTTCATCCACTGTACGTCTCTGCAATTCAGTTTTACCTGGAAGCAGACAGGCATGAGTGACTGAGCCAGTGCAGTGTTGGGGTCACATCCTCCGGGATCAGCACCGCACCCTCCAGCCGAATGTACCTGTGTGTAAGTGAGGAGTGAAAGCTGCTGCTGCTAGAACAGCCCTCACTAATATACTTAGCAGAGCATCCTATGTGCAGCTTAATTATGCCTCTTTTAATAGTGACTCTCAAACAACCAGAAATTACATTCATATAACTGAGAGTCTACCGCATGACTGCTTTATTAAATCTATTCATCTTGGTATTTTATTAATTAAAAAAACTGTCAGAGCATGCTGGGGAATATAGTCCTGTTCACCTCTAGTATAGCAAAGCAAAAATCACTAATATTTTCAAACATATGAGTTCAAATTAGATAAATTAAGTTTGTCACTGGTATTCATCTATAAAGTATGTTTGTACGGTCAAAATTCCTTTAAGGAATCTAACATTTATTTCAAGGCAAGGTAAACTCTTTTTCAAATACATCTGGTGTTGAATCATTGAGCGAAAAAGAAGGTGGGAAATGTACTGATATGTAATTTCCCAGAAGAAGCCCGGCCAGGGAGCTTAGCAATGAATCTCAATGCACTTCATCTGTCCAGTGTCATAAATGACATCACAAATCAACTATCTCTTCTTCCACTCCAGAGAAAATGAAACAATATCTCAGTTTTTTTATATATTTTTTCGTATACATTTGCATAGACTGACTGGCATAAAATTTAACGTGAAATATTTGAAGACACAATTTTGAAAATAGTGTATTTGTAAATAAGTCATACTATTGCCTTAAAACTGTGTTAGAAACTATACTAGAAATTTTCTTACTTCTGGTGATTGCGGATTTACAAATAAAATGTTTTAAAAAAATATTAAAAAAGACAAAAATAGTTCTTAAATGTGTATCTTTTATTCTGTTTAAACATTGATTGTGGACTTGGTCAAATATTGAAATCACTTATCAAAAGAAGCCTTAAGTAAGGAAGATAAGAATAATTCTCAAACGATAATAATCTATCCACTGATAAGTCACAGAACTGACAACGCATGAACTAAATAAGTAGTTTAAATTAAAGTCTTGCTAAATTTGCATTATGATCAGTAAATACAAATTCTAAATGTATAAGAGTACCTATTTGAAAAAAACATTAAAAAAATATTGCTATGACATTATATATTTTTTAATATATATAAATATTCACATTCTCTATTATCATATCACAGTATCCTTTTATTTAAGACTTTTCAATTATACAAAATGATTCAGTCCCCACAGTCCTTCATTTTTAATCACAACATAATGTGTGTAATTATAAATATATATTTCATAGTGTGCAATGTTCTAATTGCGTCATATGTTTTCTGTACAGCAAGGATTACTTTGGCAAATGACCACTGAATTAGCTCATGAAATCAAAATGTGTCGGGGGAGATTTCACATTGCTGCAAAGTTGCATTTCCGCAGTATTTCAAGGGAATATGTAACTGCAATAGGTAAAGGTAATGTATTGTTTTGCTACTATATTGTACCTTTCAAGTAAGTTTTATGCTTTGTAGCCCAACCTTTTCACTCCAAAGACTTTGAGCCCAATTCAATTAGAAGCCTGCATCTCACGGTATACAGGAGTATGTCTGCGGGCTTGAACTCTGCTACAATTTCGGTGTTATTCAATTGAACAATCCCGCAAGTTAAAGGCCGAAAGCCGAAACTGTAAACCATGCACTCGTACGTAGAATTTCAGGGCGGGAACATGATCAATTAAGCTAGGCCGTAACTACCAATTTTGAAACAGCCAAAGAAAATGAGACCGCCATCATTAGGTCAGTAAAACATGGAGGTTACATGTCAATAATTTAGAGTTTGGGGGTCCGATATGAAATCAGACTCGCAAAACCGCCAAATACAAAATAATAAAAATGAATGCCAGTGTACTAACTCATTGATTCCCAAGATCGATATAACCCCCGAAAAGAAACATAACAAAAAAATATTTTTTGTTGGAGATTTGTGAGCTTGAGACTGTTGTGCAATTAATTCTAATGTCTTTTATCGCTTTCCCCGTCATTTAGAGTGCAGTAATGTTTTTCTGTTTGCATTTACAGTGCTACGGACAAGGATTTAAAGGCCGTAAACTTTAACCCATTTGTAGCCCGCAAAAAGACGCCAATTAAATAGCAAAATAACTTACAGGCTCCATTACGGGTTACTGTAAGTTACAATTGCTCAATTGAATCGGGCTCTTTATATTTAAATCCACACTAATAAAGCAGGAAAAATAGTGATAACATATAAATGTAAATTTGACAATATCTAACAACCAAAATGCCCATCTAACCTGCCCATTTGATGTGCCAAAAAGCTTAGCTTAATTAACCATCAGGATAGCATTATGTTTTCCCAACAAATGCCTAGTGCCATTGGAAAAATGTTACGCTGATATTGTTGTTTAGTTTTTCAGTCACGTCCGACTCTCAGTGAGCCCACGGATAGCAGAATGCCTGGGACATCTTGTGTCTGGTTGTGCTCATCCATAAGGTTTTTATAGCAAACATACTGGAGTGGACAGCAAATTGTTTGACCTCTCTGCTATGACCTGCCCATCCTGAGTGACCCTACATGTCACAGCTCACAGCTTCATTGAAGTACACAAGCCCCTTCACCAGGACAAGGTTGCCATCCAGAAGAGGTCAACTTATATACTACCTGTACAATTTGTGCTTTTACTTTTTCCCTGTTGCGTTTGTATTTTCCGTGTTTAGACCTATCACAAATCATAAATGGATGAACAGACAAGAAACAGCAGTCATGGTACATCAAGGAAGAATGATGATGTAAGAAATATTGTATCATTTAAACATTTAGGCAATAACAAGAACTTTAGCAACTACGTTTTCTTAAAATACATATGTTTTTACTGAAGAATTACTTTGAAATATATCATTTTAACTGACAATCAAGGTTTTTTCTAAGTTCTGCAGTGTAATGATTGAGCATGTGCAAATCCCAGGGATTCATTTTAAATATTTTTAACATTATTTGCACACCTGTATAGAACAAGGGTATCAGATCCCTGATAGCGCTTTACAGCACTTCTATTCTCTACTGCACTTGCACTAATGGTCAGTGCAAGTTATAACAGATGGGTAGCAACACAGTTGGGTGGAAAATGACATGGGAGATAGAGCAGTAACATGGAGTAACAAGTTTACGTTTAGGTTTGTACCATATTAGCCATGGAAAAACTAGAAAGAGGTTGAGTAGGTATGACTTTTTACATTGCTTAAATCATGACAGGGAATTCATGGTACACTATCCAACATGATTATAATCCCCATTTTCGAAAAGTCTTAAAAAATTCAGATTTTCTTTAAATATAATTTTATGTTCATGACTTGTAGGGTGTTAAGCTTGTTTTTTGCCATGTACTAAACCGCTGTACAGCGCTACGAAATATATGGGTTGAAATATAAATAAAGATACTAATGACTTAAACACCTGTTAAAGGACCCCCACACAATAAAAACATATTTAAGTTTAAAAAATGTAGGTCTTACTAAGAGAATAGTTAATCATGAAAAATTAGTTTTTCTTTAGAAAAATTAAACGTTGATACCTCTGTAGTACCCTGGAGGGATCCATGATAAATTGGTGGAAGTGTTGTGTGTTAGAGGGTTTACATGTACATTTCTGTCTGTATTGAATGGTGCAAGATGTCTGATTCAGGGCCATTAAAGGGGAAGGGATGTGGTGTCAATTTCAATTCTATGTTAATATCAAGAAAAGGCTCTTGACAAATGCCCGTTCCTTTCTTTCCAACACCTCGCTCCACTGATAACTACAAAAAAGTGCACCCAATCACACATCTGTCAGCATGTGATGCAACAAACACAAAATGGATTCCTGTCCTCATACATAGAGTCTTTAATAATTCAGTTTTGGCTAAAAAAAAATTATGGCCATATTTTAAACAGCTGCTCAGTTACATGGCTACCATAGGATCTCCCTCAAGACTGAGTTCTTACAAGAGAATTTAAGTACTTAAGACCTTACTGATACGTAGCCAGGGGGATTATCACATAAGCAGGATTGTCACATAGCTTACGAGACACACAAGGGTCCTTAGGAATACACGTAAATTGGCAAGTCAGAGTAATTTCCATCGCAACCCGAGTAAAGAGAACTCACGTCTGTACAAGGTAAAGGAAAGTAGGTTTTTGACCTGGTTTAGGTGCTAGGCAGTATAGCAGATTACTTTTATTTAATTGGTCAAAGTAAGTGGTGTGATGGGTAGAATTTCCCACCTCTCTATGTCATTTGTGACAGAAATGTGACAACTTTAATCCTCTCTGACATCTACTACGTACTTTCTGATACTTGTGGCTAGCTATCATGGCTTCCAGTGTACTTTATAAGATGTTTGATGAGCTTAAGGCTAAGGCATTACGGTGTGGCCTCCAGTGGTTTGCCTCTGCTCTTCCCTCTCCTCCCTCTCCGTAGCCTAATTAGGATGCTACAGGAGCTGATGTTGTTCATCCTAGACATGTGAGGTGATCCAGGGCTCCTGACAGATTGACTGCAAGCTTGTGTGCTGATGGCCAGTATCATTGGAGAAGTTTCCAGAACATTGATCATCCTTGTTTTGTCATTTAGATCAAATAAATAATTTTCATAGAACATACGGTGGTATGGCTTGGTGGCTCTATGATGAGCACGTCAGGCAGTTAATGAGCACATGTGTTGAGATGACAGGAATGTTGGTATTTGGTTGAGGATTGTCACTCCCCTTACACCAGTTAGTTATTTTTGTGCCTCAAGTGTCAGACCTTCCATCAATAGTCAGTCAGGGTTAATCAAAAAGGGGTTCTGCTACTTGTACTATGAGTCTGTAGATAGGGGTCTAAATTTAAACACTCAGAATGTGGGAGCCAGCACCCCATGTTCCATTGCTTTAAGAGAGGTAGGTCAGTTGACTCCGCTATTAAGAGCAGTGACACAGATTCAATTAAAAAAGATGTATCCTTGGCTAAAAATTAAAAAAAAATAAAAAAGGGCAGTTTACTTATAAATGGTTTTAGTTCAAGTTTTTGTATTCCTTTCCTGCATTCTAAAGTTAATAATTAGATGTCCACTAGAAAATATCCTCCATTAGTGTTTCAAAAACTGTCAAAGGAAGTAGCCTTAAGTATGATTTGCTTGGGTGTTGTTTTCTGGGTAACTATTATGTTTGTCTTTGGTTCCATGGGGAGCTGCATTTCTCTCTCATTCAGTGAGTTGTAGAATCTAAATCTGGTTCTTGTTCCATGGTATACTACTTGGATGATTTTTTTTTGTACAGTTGGTGGTTTGGATGGTAATGAGTGTTCTGTGTTGATTAGAAGCTTTAGAGAGGTTGTAAATGATTTTGGTATACTATTAGCAGAAGAAAAATCAGAAGGTCCTACCTCAGTTATCAGTTTTCTGGGTATCACCATAAACTTTAATACGTTGGTGTGTAGGCTTCCTGGTGTTAAAGTGATAGATTTTCAATAAAAAAAGTATATCCATAGTGGCTTTGAGAAAAAGGTTACCTTAAAAGAAATGCAATATCTGCTTGGTAAGCTTAACCTCGCTTGTAGAGTCATTCCCATGTGTAGGGTATTTTTAAAAAGATTGTCATTAGCAACAAAAAGTGTTAGGAAACCTGATCATTTTAATTCCATAAGAGAGGATTTGGTAGTATGGCATCCTTTTTAACACATTTTAATGGTAGATCCTTATTTCAGGTAAGGCAAATCAGTAATGAACAGTTGGATCTTTATACAGATGCAGCAAGTAGTTGCGGTTTTGGTGCTTATTTTAAGGGTCAGTGGTGTGTTGGAAAATGGCCTGCATCTTGGGTTAACTCAGGTCTTTTGTAAAACTTTGCTTTTTTTAGCATTGTTCCCCATTATTATTGCTCTTTTCATCTGGAGTGATCAGTATGCAGTATTGCACTGCCATAGCCTTGGTGTTGTTTTGGCTATAAACAAATTAAGTGCCTCTTCGGTGCCAGTAGTTAAATTACTGAGACAGTTGGTTCTGCAATGTTTGTGGAAGAATATTTTGTGTAGGTTGTAAGATTGTGATCGCTGATGCTTTGTCTCGCTTTCGGTGGCAACGTTATCGGGAACTTGCTCCACAGGCTAGGTTTTTAGGAGCAACTTGTCCAGATCATCTGTGGGAGTTGGTCTGGCTCTATTATGTGTAGATTGTTGACTTATTAATATATTATAACTTATTTACCTTTAGGTGTTAAGTTATACAACTCTTTCTTGAACAGATATAAATTGATAAAATCAATTCAAGAGATAAAGAATACCTATTTTGTGGTATTACATTATGATTGCCACAAACTAGTTGGTGTAGCTCGTTTGATAAGATCATCCATAGCTGAATCTACTTGGTTGGCGCACTCCAAAGTATGGAAAGATTGGGAGAATTTTAAAATGTCCATTATTTAGGATTCTGGAATGGGCAAAATATCTGATTTTGAGTCTTTGCTATATTTTGTCCTGTATTGCCAAGAAGAGAAGGTTTAGGAGGATTCTAGAATTCTATCTTTTGAGCCAAAAAGTTGATTAATCTCCTTCCGCGGCTGTGTTCTTCTTTATTTGAGGTGTATTTATTTTCAGCAGCTTTTTCCCTAGCATTTTTTGAGACATTTAGAATATCACATTTGGTTTGTAAGAATAAGAGCATTATGGGGACATCTAATATATTGCTGTGGATGATTCTGGTTCTTTTTTAGCAATAAGACATATGCTCTCCCTATAACCTGCTGTCAGGCCTTTTCGCTGTACCTCAGTATACCCTGCTCTTTCTTCTGAACCCTCCTCCTGCCTTCTCCCCTGTACCCCATGCCGTCTCTTAACTTCTCACATGTCTTTATGGACCGGCACCCCGACATAGAAACTATCTACAGAGTGATTTTATTTTATTTCTTCTACTGCACTGGGCTCTGACACAAGAGGGCGCTCTACACCGGGGTCAGTCACGATGGAGCTGCTCCTCATTTGAACACTTAGCAGGCATTGAGAGGTCTAGAGAGGGCATGGGGTACAGGGGAGAAGGCAGGACGCTGGGGTACAGAGGAGAGAGCAGGTTATAATGAGGTGCAGGGGAGAGGGCTGACCACATGGTATAGGGAGCGCATATGTCGGGAGATCTATTTTCCAGCGCTCTTTGATGTGCGTGCACATGCATCGGAGGGCATGCGTCGGGTGCTTTTGGTGTGAAAGTCGTGCTACCAGTTAGTAAGAATAAGAGCATTATGGGGGACATCTAATATATTGCAGTGGGTGATTCTGGTTCTTTTTTAGCAATAAAACTAAACTGATCAAAAGGCAGTAGAAGTTTCAAGTTTTCTCTGATTAATAATATATGTTTTACTTTGTCAATGTCGTAGTATATTTAACTTTTAGACCTTTTAGTGAGGAATTCTGATGGCACACCATTATCTCAATATCAATTTCCAGCCATCTTTAGGTTGGGCTTGAGTAAATTGGGTTTTAATAGTGAGGATTTTGGTACGTCTTTATTTAGGATAGGTAAAGTGGCACAGGCTGCTAGGTTAGGTTTGGGAGATACTAAAAACACACTGGGAGATGGGATTCAGCCAGATTTAAATCTTACATTAGCCCCGGAATTAATGATTGTTTGAAAATCTTTCTATTTTTATTATTTCACAGGTCCCTCACCCTTTCGCTTATGGATTGAATGGCATTCCTACATATACAGGGCGAGAAGGACAGATGCGGTTCAAGATGAGGGACTTCAGTTGGGTTTTTCACCAACTCTAGTTCACATGAAGGGGTTTGAGGCCCGTGGCCTAAAATGGGAGCAGGTAATACTGCAAGTTTTAAATTATTCACAATTGTTTGGCCCGTCTGATTTGCTTTTAATTCATGCTAGTGGTAATGATCTAGGTAATATTTCAGTAAAGGATCTCATTAGATTAATGAAGCTGGATTTAATTTGCTTAAGACAGTTTACCACCGCAATTATTTTTATTTTTATTTTATTAGCTCAAAAGATACCTTGCCTAAAGTGGTCTTCATCCACTGATCATAAAACTATGAACCGTTTCAGAAAGAGAGTTAATAAAATAATGTCATCTTTTTTTTATAGGTTTTTGAAGGGCCTGAACTTTTAACACCTCAACAAGGGTTCCCTGGTGGCCCAGTGGCTAGGACTGGGTGCTTCCACCTCTGTCAAGCTGGGTTTGATTCCAAAAGGTAACATCTTCCAGAAGCCAAACAGGGTTGGGCTTGGTCGTACTGGGATGGGAGACCTACTAGGAGCTTTAAACTGTGGTCCACTGGAGAAGGACTGCCAAACCACTTCAGTATCTCTGACATGAATACTAAGTGGATCAACATGACCATGGACATAAAGATGTTCTGGTGTGTTGCAGTCCATGAGATCACAGCGAGTTGGAAACAACTGCACAATGCAAAAAAAAAAACAAAAAAAACATCTCAATGACATTAGCCTGAATCTTTTTAATTTTTTAAGGAAGGGATCAAAAAGGCCATATCTTTATATGTTTCTGCTGGTGTGCATTAGTGTGAATGTGCTGGTGACGGGGGTGCTTGCCCGGTGTATGGATATTCGGTAAAAGATATTGTGTATTTATGGTCAGGCCTCTTGGGGCACGGGGTTCCCTTGAGTTCTGCATCACCATGGTTTTGACAAGAACCACTCTATTTGGAAATTGTTAAAAATTTTAATAAAGCTGTGGCCTTTTTCTTTACCAAAAAACAATTGTGCAGTGTTATTATTTATGGGCTAATTTTGGGAATGAGCCTTAGTCAACTAATACGTAGGTCAAGTTAAAGAACATCAGTAAATATTGAAACTTTGTGTGTTTCCCACTCAAACATTTACACATTGATGTGGTTCATTATTGTTGCATATACACATTACATTTAATTTCTAATTTTTACATGGTATTATATGGTAGCGATACACAGGTGGGTGAGTATCAGGTGGGCAGGCATTAACTATTAATTATTTGTGTTAATAAGTTGTGACTTAGCATTAGTTGGGTGTCAGTGTTTAATTATGTGAGCAAGTATTTGTAACTGACATTGTGATTTAGTTGATTGTACTTTAGTATTGTTGATATAGCTGGATTAACCATTAATCCCTTCTGGATGACTACCATATTGTGGTGAAGGGGCTTGTGTACCTCAATGAAGCTGAGAGCTACACCATGTAGGATCAATTCAGACAAACTGTGGTCCATCGGAGAAGGAACTGGCAACCCACTTTAGTATTTTTGTCCAAGATATCCTTATGGATAAGCTCAACCAGAGACATAAAGAAAGATGTGCCTGGCTTTCTGTGGTCCATCAAGTCATTAGAAAGACGTATTTGTGTTGGCTCATAAATGTTCTCTTAAAGGTTTTCTTGAGTCAATTTTTAGTATGTAGATATTTAACAAACAAGTGTCTTTATTTCTAGAACTGCAGGGGTGATTTAATGTTATTAGTTTGTTACATATCAAAAAACAAATGTTGTTTTTTCTTGAACTATAGCGGTCCTTTAATACAAATATAAATGGTAATTTTACAATAAGAAAATGACAACCTTCATTATCTATGCCATGCATTGTTTCATTGTGCTCTTGTGGGAATGTGCATCTGCTACTAATAAATTAATCCATATAAAATGTAATTTCTAAATAGCGATGGAAAATAACTTCTATTTTTATGCAGTATTTCATTATTTCTAGCAAAACTGTAAAATGGGCCACGGACCCAATTGCTTGGCATGCATTATTCTCTTTATAAGTGCAGCAAATGTTTGAAATGATTATGTTCATGAAAGCTATATTTGCCAAAAGGAAGATAAATACTCTATACATTTGAAACTCAATTTGTAGTTGAATGATTAATGTCAGTGAAGGTTTGCAATTACAACAGTTTGGATGTCACCCAGGGGTTTCAGGTTGTCAAGGTATTAGGAGAGCACATATATCTTTCCAATCAAATGCACAGAAGGAAATATCTTTGTGAATAGAGTGCAGGCTCCATCTATGGTTAGGAGTTATGTACTATATAATCAATGTGATTAGATATTACACTTAAGCCATAGCAATTACGTTAATGCAAATGTGACATCAGTAAAGTATACATTAGTAGGAGGAATAAACTGATGTAATTGCAGTTTATTATTGAATATTATTATATAATTTATTTATGCATTTGCAGCCTTATTAAATTGCGATTCAGTAAATTTATAAGGGCTCTATTTAAGCACACAGCATATTTTTTTACAGAAGTTTTTAGTTAGTGAAGACTTTGCTTTTGGATAGAAGTTCACTAACTAACAACTTCTGTAAAAAAAATATGCTGTGTGCTTAAATAGAGCCCTTTTAAATTTACCGAACTGCAATTTAATAAGGCTGTTGGTTAGTAACAATATAAGTGACACAAATGTTTTCATGTTAAACAACAGCTATTTTAGAGGTACACAATATAATGAAAGAGCAATGGAGGGCAAATATGACAATATGAATAGGTATGATCCTCTGGAAGAGTAGTCGTCAGCAATCGGCCCGGGGGCCACATACAGCCCTCTGGCTCTTCCCATGCTGCCCAGAGCTCATTCTATGGAGTGGGAGAGTGGGACCCTCTTCAACAATGCACAGTCTATAACATCATTCTTAAAGTAGCAAATCCTACTCACTTCTAATTATCTATATCTCTATAACCATTAATTCCTTTCCTACAGAGGACCCTTTATGGACTCAGGTATAATATGTTACCCATCTAGAATCATTAAGCATCACAGAAACTGCAATGTGTCTTGCTGGAGAAGTCAATGTATATTTGTATTAATTTTATTGCTATTACAGCTCTCCACAGCCTATTGGAGCTTCTATAAAGTCTTCATGAATGTACTCCAATGTTGTTTCAGAAAGTAGTCACATATTTGGTTTTAAGATTAAACAGAGATAATAATTACACATATGCTACAGACTTGACCTAAGCATAAGTGACCAAAGGTCCGAGATAATAGACTTAAACCCATTACCCAATAATGACAGACACAATTGTTTTGGGTATAACCAGGCCACAGCTTTATTAATAAATAACACAACATTAAATAACCAGAGTGGTTGCACACCCCTACACAGGAAGAGCTCCCTACCCAGCCAGCGGGGCCCCTTGGAACCCCGTGCCCAAGGGACCTCTGGCCACGACCACCCACCAGAACCTAAACAGTTAATTGTGGTGATGCAGCGCCCCCGCCCATCTGTGACAACAACCAAACAAACCAAAATAACAGGGAGGGAGGGAACTATCTATCTCTGTGTCACAACCCAGTGTGGCACTGGCGGGAAAACTGTCCCTAACCTCCCTAAAGCTCCACCCACCTGACCTCTACTCAGCCCGGTCAAAAGCCCCTTCCATTAATTCTTTCCCCAGGGGCTACTATATTGTTTGTTCTGTAATCTTATTATTTATAAGGTGCTCCATTAATGAAGAGTATTTTTTCTGGATTTAACTATTGATTGATGAAATGCCAAAAGGGAATTTATATCCCAACAAGTTGGATTCTTCTTAAAGAGCTTAAAAACTGGCTATAATTTACACATACATTTTTTCTTCTGTGGTAAATCTTTCCAGAGATATTCAGTATTACTTGTATAGTAACAATATGATAATGTGCAGCGCCATATGCTTGTTGGAGGCTCATTGTGCTTGATAAACTTGACAGAATGTAAATGGATGATAACTCTTACCATATCTAAAGAGCACATTTATCATTATTATTATTATTATTATTATTATTATTACTAGAATATTGCCTGTCAAAAAATGACGGGAATCAAATTGTAAGTGAGCTAATGCTGTTTGGTGTATGGTAATGAACTAAATAATACAATAATAAAGGAATATACTTTACCTATTTTGAAGTAATAAATGCAGGAAGCATTATGCTGAAGAACTGACACTCTGTTTACATGTTGCTGCAGCATACAATGTGTGTTTTCAGTGCTGAGGAGCTGCGGTGTAAGTGTGAGCAATGTGTGCAGTGTGTAGTGTAAATAGTGTGCGTGCGCGAGCCAAATCCGTTAGGGTAGCTGTGTACTTCCACATTTTGTAAGTTACTGTTGTAAAATGGAGCCTAATGTGTGGTAAGCGGCTGTGGATGATTTTGCGTCCTTGTTCTTCGATCTTGTCCGTCTTTTTCTGAAAATCTGTATGTGTTTGGTGGTGTTTTGCGTGTTTAGGGTCCTGTAGCCTCGTTTTCGTTTTTTTCGCCGGACATTTTTCTCTCGCTTAGGTGATTTTCGGGGGTCTAAACTCTTCAATTTGGACTTAAATGGAGGTGTAACTTCACTTGCAGAGGTCCTGGGTGATCCATCTTGCTGTGGGTAAGCTTTTTATGTGTTTGTTGTGTGTATTTATTGTGTTTCGAATGATTTGAGATTTGGGCGGGTCGGCCGTTAAAGTTGTAATTTTGCGAGGTCGTAATGTTTTTTTTTGTAAGTCCCGCGTCTCGTATTTCGGTGTCGTAAGTCCGTAAATGTTGCGAGGTCCGCAGTTGCTGGCATGAAGCGCCTTCGGCGAGGGCAGCAGCGTTAGCAACATCTTTGGACAACCCGCAGTTATGACAACTATATATGTGATTACTATTATTCTTTATTTGTAACATGTCAACATATTCTGTAGCGATACAGCGTTTAAGTACAATGCAAAACAATATTAACACACTAGCCACTTGCCCGTCAAAAAATAACTGCAATAAAATTGCTGACAATGCTGTTTGGCACACAATGTAAGGTTTTTGGTCATCTGAGCATCTTCGGCGCTCATTGCAAGCCCCGTGCTGGTGTACTTTTGCTCCTCTGAGCACCTTCTGCGCTCATTGTGAGCCTTTTTGTGGTGTGAGTACCTTTAGCGCTCATTGCAAGGGCCACGCTGATTACCTTTGGCGCTCATTGCAAGCCTCTCCCCTCGTGTACTTTTGCTTTGGCGCTCATTGCGATCCTCTCCTCTGCTCTACTTTTGGTTGTCTGAGCACCCTGTGCGTTGATTGTGAGCCCCGCGCTGAGAGCCTTCGGCGCTCATCTCGTGGCTTGCAATGAGCGCCTTCAGTGCTCATTGCGAGGTTGTCCGCTTGTGTAATTTTGGTGGTCTGAGCACCTTTGTCAGTCATTGCACGGGGCGCACTGATTGGCTTTAGCGCTCATTGCGATCCTCTCCCCCCGTGTAATAGTGTATTTTGTACCTCGTACGTTCCTGGGTAAAAGTCTTATGTGCCTGGTGGTGTCGCGTAGTCTTGTTTTCGTTTTTTTTTGTCGCTTAGGCGATTTTCGTGTGCAGAAACTCAGCAAATTGTGTTTCAGTTGTCGTGCAACCTCACTCCTAGACGTCCTGGCTTTCCCCCCATGCTGTGTTTGTTTTTTTTGTTTCTGCTGATTTTGGATGTGCGTGGTTCGGCCTTTAAATTCGTATTTTTTCAACCTTGGATTTTTTTTTTCTAAGTCGTGCGGCTCGGTTTTGTTTTTTTCTAAGTCCCGCTTTCAAGTCTTATGTGCCTTTTGGTGTTTTGTGTGGTTAGGGGTCGTGTAGCCTCGTTTTCGTTTTGTTCCCGCCGCCATTTTTCTTGTCGCTTAGGCGATTTTAGAGTACCGAAACTCGGCAAATTGTGTTTAAATTATCGTGCAACCTCACTCCCAGACGTCCTGGCTGTTCCCCTGTGCTGTGTGTGATGTTTTTTATGTATTTTTTTAATATTCTCTGTGTTTTTGTTGTTTTGGTATGTGCGCGGTTCGGCCGTTAACCGTATTTTTTGGACCTTGTATTTTTTTTTTTCTAAGAGCCGCGGGTCGTATTTTCCTTTTTGCAAAGTGTTATGGGACGTAATTTTTCCACTGGATTTTTTCAAAAATTTCTGTTGATCTGTAGTCCTGCGGGTTGTCCTTGCCAGAAACTGCGGCCCTCACATTGCCCGCAAGCGTTAACCCGCAATGCTCACAACTATATATGTGATTGCCACACAACTAGAGATGTCGCAGACAGTTCGCCCGCGGACTATTCGCAGCGATTTTGGCTCTTTCGCGCTCGCATCGGTTGGCGGACACATGCGCTTTTCGGTCCGCCCCCTATTCTTTATCATTGAGGAAACTTTGACCCTGCACCACACAGTCAGCAGACACATTCCTGCCAATCAGCAACATACACTCCCTTCCAGAGCCTTCCATCTGAAGGACAGCATACATTTTAGAATCATTCTGAAGCTGTATTCGTTGTAAGAGGACAGATATTGTAGCTGCTGGAGATTTAATAGGGAAATAGATAGCCAGGCTGTGTATTTAGCTTCCACTACAGCAACCAAAAAAGCCCTTTTTGGGGCTAAAACATAATTTATTTTATTTTATTAAAAAAATTCTGTGTAATCTAATTGCATATGCCTGCCTGCCAGCGTGTGTGTGTGACAGGCACCTAACAGCTTATATTGTGCTTATTTTTACTATATATTCCTGGTGGTGTACCATACATTGAAAACAACCATTTTTTTCCTGTAATCTAATTTCAGTTGCCTGCCTGTGTCAGGCTCACAGCTAATATTCTGCTCTGTTTCACCAGACATAGTTGGTGTACCATACATTGAAAAAAAAACAACCCTTTTTTCCTTTAATCTAATTTCAGTTGCCTGCCTGTGTCAGGCTCACAGCTTATATTGTGCTCAGTGAAATAAAACAACACTTTTTTTACTGTAATAGATTGAATAGCAATGGCCTGCCTACAGGCGTGTGTGAAGCCTATTGCATCTACTCTGCCAACTTTTGCCAGTGCACAGTGATACGTCATATATGGTGCAACCGTAGTGAACAGTGACAAAAAACAACACTTTTTTTACTGTAATCGATTGAATATCAGTTGCCTGCCTACAGGCGTGTGCGTGAGGCCTACAGCGCCTACTCTGCCAACTTTTGCCAGTGCACAGTGACACTCATATTTAGTGCAACCGTAGTGTGCAGTGAAATAAAAGAACCCTTTTTTTACTGTAATCGATTGAATATCAGTTGCCTGCCTACAGGCGTGTGTGTGAGTAGTGATGTCGCAAACAAAAAAAATTCGGTTTGCGAACCGCGAACGCGAACCGCCGCAAATGTCCGCGAACCGGCGAACCCGGCGAACCGTCATTGACTTCAATGGGCAGGCGGATTTTGAAACCCACAGGGACTCTTTCTGTACACAATAGTGATGGGAAAGTTGTTTTAAGGGGACTAACACCTGGACTGTGGCATGCCGGAGAGGGATCCATGGCAAAACTCCCACGGAAATTGACATAGTTGATGCAGAGACTGGTTTTAATCCATAAAGGGCATAAATAACCTAACATCCCCCTCCATCATCATCCTCCCCTGTATCTCTTTACCCCCTCCCTCATCATCCTCCCCTGTGTCTCTTCCCCCCTCCCTCATCATCCTCCCCTGTGTCTCTTCCCCCCCATCATCCTCCCCTGTGTCTCTTTTCCCCCTCCCTCATCATCTTCCCCTGTATCTCTTCCCCCACTCCCTCATCATCCTCCCCTGTGTCTCTTTCCCCCTTCCTCATCACCCTCCCCGGTATCTCTTTACCCCCTCCCTCATCATCCTCCCCTGTGTCTGTTTCCCCCATCCCTCATCATCCTCCCCTGTGTCTCTTCCCCCCTTCCCTCATCATCCTCCCCCCTCCCTTGATGATAAGGGGGGGGGGGGAGACACAGGCATAAGTGTGAGGGGTGTTAGGGTAAGGGGTGTTAGGGATAAGGGTGAGGGGGTTAGGTGTTAGGGTGAGGGGTGTTAGGGCTAAGTGTGAGGGGTGTTAGGGTGAGGGGTGTTAGGGATAAGTGTAAGGGGTGTTAGGGTGAGGCATGTTAGGAATAAGTGTGAGGGGTGTTAGGTCTTAGGGATAAGTGTGAGAATGTTAGGGTTAGGTGTTAGGGTAAGGGCTTTTAGGGATAAGTGTAAGGGGGTATTAGGGTTAGGTGTTAGGGTGAGGGGTGTTAGGGATAAGTGTGGGGGGTGTTAGGTCTTAGGGATAAGTGTGAGAATGTTAGGGTTAGGTGTTAGGTTGATGGGTGTTATGGATAAGTGTGAGGGGTGTTAGGGTAAGGGGTGTTAGGGATAAGTGTGATAGGTGTTAGGGTAAGGGATGTTAGGGTTAGGTGTTAGGGTAAGGGCTGTTAGGGATAAATGTAAGGGGGTATTAGGGTTAGGTGTTAGGGTGAGGGGTGTTAGGGTTAGGTGTTAGGGATACGTGTGAGGGGTGTTAGGGTTAGGGTAAGGGGTGTTTGGGATAAGTGTGAGGGGTGTTAGGGTTAGGGTAAGGGGTGTTAGTGATAAGTGTGAGGGGTGTTAGGGTTAGGGTGAGGGGTGTTAGGGATAAGTGTGAGGGGTGTTAGGGTTAGGTATTAGGGTGAGAGATGTTAGGGATAAGTGTGAGAGGTGTTAGTGTAAGGGGTGTTAGGGATAAGTGTGAGGGGTGTTAGGGTTAGGGTGAGGGGTGTTAGGGATAAGTGTGAGGGGTGTTAGGGTTAGGTGTTAGGGTGAGGGGTGTTAGGAATAAGTGTAAGGGGTGTTAGAGTTAGGTGTTAGGGTGAGGGATGTTAGGGATAAGTGTGAGGGGCGTTAGTGTAAGGGGTGTTAGGGATAAGTGTGAGGGGTGTTAGGGTTAGGTGTTAGGGTGAGGGGTGTTAGGGATAAGTGTAAGGGGTGTTAGGGTTAGGTGTTAGGGTGAGGGATGTTAGGGTTAGGTGTTAGGTATAAGTGTGAGGGGTGTTAGGGTTAGGGTAAGGGGTGTTAGGGATAAGTGTGATGGGTGTTAGGGTTAGGTGTTAGGGTGAGGGGTGTTAGGGATAAGTGTGAGGGGTATTAGTGTAAGGGGTGTTAGGGATAAGTGTGAGGGGTGTTAGGGTTAGGTGTTAGGGTGAGGGTGTTAGGGATAAGTGTAAGGGGTGTTAGGGTTAGGTGTTAGGTTGAGGGATGTTAGGGTTAGGTGGTAGGTATAAGTGTGAGGGGTGTTAGGGTTAGGGTAAGGAGTGTTAGGGATAAGTGTGAGGGGTGTTAGGGTTAGGTGTTAGGGTGAGGGGTGTTAGGGATAAGTGGGAGAGGTGTTAGTGTAAGGGGTGTTGGGGATAAGTGTGAGGGGTGTTAGGGTTAGGTGTTAGGGTGAGGGGTGTTATGGATAAGTGTAAGGGGCGTTAGGGTTAGGTGTTAGGGTGAGGGATGTTAGGGTTAGGTGTTAGGGATGAGTGTGAGGGGTGTTAGGGTTAGGGTAAGGGGTGTTAGGGATAAGTGTGAGGGGTGTTAGGGTTAGGGTGAGGGGTGTTAGGGATAAGTGTGAGGGGTGTTAGGGTTAGGTGTTAGGGTGAGGGTTGTTAGGGATAAGTGTAAGGGGTGTTAGGGTTAGGTGTTAGGGTGAGGGATATTAGGGTTAGGGATAAGTGTGAGGGGTGTTAGGGTTAGGGTGAAGGGTATTAGGGATAAGTGTGAGGGGTGTTAGGGTTAGGTGTTAGGGTGAGGTGTGTTATGGATAAGTGTGAGGGGTGTTAGGGTTAGGGTAAGGGGTGTTAGGGATAAGTGTGATGGGTGTTAGGGTAAGGGATGTTAGGGTTAGGTGTGAGGGTAAGGGCTGTTAGGGATAAATGTAAGGGGGTATTAGGGTTAGGTGTTAGGGTGAGGGGTGTTAGGGTTAGGTGTTAGGGATACGTGTGAGGGGTGTTAGGGTTAGGGTAAGGGGTGTTTGGGATAAGTGTGAGGGGTGTTAGGGTTAGGGTAAGGGGTGTTAGGGATAAGTGTGAGGGGTGTTAGGGTTAGGGTGAGGGGTGTTAGGGATAAGTGTGAGGGGTGTTAGGGTTAGGTGTTAGGGTGAGAGATGTTAGGGATAAGTGTGAGAGGTGTTAGTGTAAGGGGTGTTAGGGATAAGTGTGAGGGGTGTTAGGGTTAGGGTGAGGGGTGTTAGGGATAAGTGTGAGGGGCGTTAGGGTTAGGTGTTAGGGTGAGTGGTGTTAATAATAAGTGTAAGGGGTGTTAGAGTTAGGTGTTAGGGTGAGGGATGTTAGGGATAAGTGTGAGGGGCGTTAGTGTAAGGGGTGTTAGGGATAAGTGTGAGGGGTGTTAGGGTTAGGTGTTAGGGTGAGGGGTGTTAGGGATAAGTGTAAGGGGTGTTAGTGTTAGGTGTTAGGGTGAGGGATGTTAGGGTTAGGTGTTAGGTATAAGTGTGAGGGGTGTTAGGGTTAGGGTAAGGGGTGTTAGGGATAAGTGTGAGGGGTGTTAGGGTTAGGGTGAGGGGTGTTAGGGATAAGTGTAAGGGGTGTTAGGGTTAGGTGTTAGGGTGAGGGATATGAGGGTTAGGGATAAGTGTGAGGGGTGTTAGGGTTAGGGTGAGGGGTGTTAGGGATAAGTGTGAGGTGTGTTAGGGTTAGGTGTTAGGGTGCGGGTTGTTAGGGATAAGTGTAAGGGGTGTTAGGGTTAGGTGTTAGGGTGAGGGATATTAGGGTTAGGGATAAGTGTGAGGGGTGTTAGGGTTAGGGTGAAGGGTATTAGGGATAAGTGTGAGGGGTGTTAGGGTTAGGTGTTAGGGGGAGGGGTGTTATGGATAAGTGTGAGGGGTGTTAGGGTTAGGGTAAGGGGTGTTAGGGATAAGTGTGATGGGTGTTAGGGTAAGGGATGTTAGGGTTAGGTGTTAGGGTAAGGGCTGTTAGGGATAAATGTAAGGGGTATTAGGGTTAGGTGTTAGGGTGAGGGGTGTTAGGGTTAGGTATTAGGGATACGTGTGAGGGGTGTTAGGGTTAGGGTAAGGGGTGTTTGGGATAAGTTTGAGGGGTGTTAGGGTTAGGGTAAGGGGTGTTAGGGATAAGTGTGAGGGGTGTTAGGGTTAGGGTGAGGGGTGTTAGGGATAAGTGTGAGGGGTGTTAGGGTTAGGTGTTAGGGTGAGAGATGTTAGGGATAAGTGTGAGAGGTGTTAGTGTAAGGGGTGTTAGGGATAAGTGTGAGGGGTGTTAGGGTTAGGGTGAGGGGTGTTAGGGATAAGTGTGAGGGGTGTTAGGGTTAGGTGTTAGGGTGAGGGGTGTTAGGAATAGGGTGAGGGTGTTAGGGATAAGTGTGAGGGGTGTTAGTGTAAGGGGTGTTAGGGATAAGTGTGAGGGGTGTTAGGGTTAGGTGTTAGGGTGAGGGGTGTTAGGGATAAGTGTAAGGGGTGTTAAGGTTAGGTGTTAGGGTGAGGGATGTTAGGGTTAGGTGTTAGGTATAAGTGTGAGGGGTGTTAGGGTTAGGGTAAGGGGTGTTAGGGATAAGTGTGACGGGTGTTAGGGTTAGGTTTTAGGGTGAGGGGTGTTAGGGATAAGTGTGAGGGGTATTAGTGTAAGGGGTGTTAGGGATAAGTGTGAGGGGTGTTAGGGTTAGGTGTTAGGGTGAGGGGTGTTAGGGATAAGTGTAAGGGGTGTTAGGGTTAGGTGTTAGGTTGAGGGATGTTAGGGTTAGGTGGTAGGTATAAGTGTGAGGGGTGTTAGGGTTAGGGTAAGGGGTGTTAGGGATAAGTGTGAGGGGTGTTAGGGTTAGGTGTTAGGGTGAGGGGTGTTAGGGATAAGTGTGAGAGGTGTTAGTGTAAGGGGTGTTGGGGATAAGTGTGAGGGGTGTTAGGGTTAGGTGTTAGGGTGAGGGGTGTTATGGATAAGTGTAAGGGGCGTTAGGGTTAGGTGTTAGGGTGAGGGATGTTAGGGTTAGGTGTTAGGGATAAGTGTGAGGGGTGTTAGGGTTAGGGTGAAGGGTATTAGGGATAAGTGTGAGGGGTGTTAGGGTTAGGTGTTAGGGTGAGGGGTGTTATGGATAAGTGTGAGGGGTGTTAGGTTTAGGGTAAGGGGTGTTAGGGATAAGTGTGATGGGTGTTAGGGTAAGGGATGTTAGGGTTAGGTGTTAGGGTAAGGGCTGTTAGGGATAAATGTAAGGGGTATTAGGGTTAGGTGTTAGGGTGAGGGGTGTTAGGGTTAGGTGTTAGGGATACGTGTGAGGGGTGTTAGGGTTAGGGTAAGGGGTGTTTGGGATAAGTGTGAGGGGTGTTAGGGTTAGGGTAAGGGGTGTTAGGGATAAGTGTGAGGGGTGTTAGGGTTAGGGTGAGGGGTGTTAGGGATAAGTGTGAGGGGTGTTAGGGTTAGGTGTTAGGGTGAGAGATGTTAGGGATAAGTGTGAGAGGTGTTAGTGTAAGGGGTGTTAGGGATAAGTGTGAGGGGTGTTAGGGTTAGGGTGAGGGGTGTTAGGGATAAGTGTGAGGGGTGTTAGGGTAAGGTGTTAGGGTGAGGGGTGTTAGGAATAGGGTGAGGGGTGTTAGGGATAAGTGTAAGGGGTGTTAGTGTAAGGGGTGTTAGGGATAAGTGTGAGGGGTGTTAGGGTTAGGTGTTAGGGTGAGGGGTGTTAGGGATAAGTGTAAGGGGTGTTAGGTTAGGTGTTAGGGTGAGGGATGTTAGGGTTAGGTGTTAGGTATAAGTGTGAGGGGTGTTAGGGTTAGGGTAAGGGGTGTTAGGGATAAGTGTGACGGGTGTTAGGGTTAGGTTTTAGGGTGAGGGGTGTTAGGGATAAGTGTGAGGGGTATTAGTGTAAGGGGTGTTAGGGATAAGTGTGAGGGGTGTTAGGGTTAGGTGTTAGGGTGAGGGGTGTTAGGGATAAGTGGGAGAGGTGTTAGTGTAAGGGGTGTTGGGGATAAGTGTGAGGGGTGTTAGGGTTAGGTGTTAGGGTGAGGGGTGTTATGGATAAGTGTAAGGGGCGTTAGGGTTAGGTGTTAGGGTGAGGGATGTTAGGGTTAGGTGTTAGGGATAAGTGTGAGGGGTGTTAGGGTTAGGGTAAGGGGTGTTAGGGATAAGTGTGAGGGGTGTTAGGGTTAGGGTGAGGGGTGTTAGGGATAAGTGTGAGGGGTGTTAGGGTTAGGTGTTAGGGTGCGGGTTGTTAGGGATAAGTGTAAGGGGTGTTAGGGTTAGGTGTTAGGGTGAGGGATATTAGGGTTAGGGATAAGTGTGAGGGGTGTTAGGGTTAGGGTGAAGGGTAGTAGGGATAAGTGTTAGGGGTGTTAGGGTTAGGTGTTAGGGTAAGGGTGTTAGGGATAAGTGTGAGGGGTGTTAGGGTTAGGGTAAGGGGTGTTAGGGATAAGTGTGAGGGGTGTTAGGGTTAGGGTGAGGGGTGTTAGGGATAAGTGTGAGGGGTGTTAGGGTTAGGTGTTAGGGTGAGAGATGTTAGGGATAAGTGTGAGAGGTGTTAGTGTAAGGGGTGTTAGGGATAAGTGTGAGGGGTGTTAGGGTTAGGGTGAGGGGTGTTAGGGATAAGTGTGAGGGGTGTTAGGGTTAGGTGTTAGGGTGAGGGGTGTTAGGAATAGGGTGAGGGGTGTTAGGATAAGTGTGAGGGGTGTTAGTGTAAGGGGTGTTAGGGATAAGTGTGAGGGGTGTTAGGGTTAGGTGTTAGGGTGAGGGGTGTTAGGGATAAGTGTAAGGGGTGTTAAGGTTAGGTGTTAGGGTGAGGGATGTTAGGGTTAGGTGTTAGGTATAAGTGTGAGGGGTGTTAGGGTTAGGGTAAGGGGTGTTAGGGATAAGTGTGAGGGGTGTTAGGGTTAGGTGTTAGGGTGAGGGGTGTTGGGGATAAGAGTGAGGGGTGTTAGGGTTAGGTGTTAGGGTGAGGGGTGTTATGGATAAGTGTAAGGGGCGTTAGGGTTAGGTGTTAGGGTGAGGGATGTTAGGGTTAGGTGTTAGGGATAAGTGTGAGGGGTGTTAGGGTTAGGGTAAGGGGTGTTAGGGATAAGTGTGAGGGGTGTTAGGGTTAGGGTGAGGGGTGTTAGGGATAAGTGTAAGGGGTGTTAGGGTTAGGTGTTAGGGTGAGGGATATGAGGGTTAGGGATAAGTGTGAGGGGTGTTAGGGTTAGGGTAAGGGGTGTTATGGATAAGTGTGAGGGGTGTTAGGGTTAGGGTGAAAGGTATTAGGGATAAGTGTGAGGGGTGTTAGGGTTAGGTGTTAGGGTGAGGGGTGTTAGGGATAAGTGTGAGGGGTGTTAGGGTTAGGTGTTAGGGTGAGGGGTGTTAGGGATAAGTGTAAGGGGTGTTAGGGTTAGGTGTTAGGGTGAGGGATATTAGGGTTAGGGATAAGTGTGAGGGGTGTTAGGGTAAGGGGTGTTAGGGATAAGTGTGAGGGGTGTTAGGGTTAGGGTGAAGGGTATTAGGGATAAGTGTGAGGGGTGTTAGGGTTAGGTGTTAGGGTGAGGGGTGTTAGGGATAAGTGTAAGGGGTGTTAGGGTTAGGTGTTAGGGTGAGGGATATTAGGGTTAGGTGTTAGGGATAAGTGTGAGGGGTGTTAGGGTTGGGTGCTAAGGTGGGGGGAGGATGATGATAAGGGGGGAAGAGACACAGGGGTGTCCTTGCAGCAGAGATCAAAAGAGTCCTTCAGGACTGTATTGCACACTGTGTACAGTAGTCTAGCTATGGTTTTCCCTATTGATGCAGTATCACCTACACTCAGCCTCCTCTCAGTAAGACTGCAAGTTAGTCATGATTCCAAAATGGCTGCTGTCCATGAGGTAGAAGGGTGTGGAAGGCAGGGTATGATGCTGATTGGCTGGAATGTATCTGCTGACTGTGAATTGCAGGGTCAAAGTTAGCTCAATGATAAAGTATAGGGGGCGGGTTGAATATCGCATATGTTCGCAGTTCGCCGCGAACGCCAACATGCTATGTTCGCTGGGAACAGTCCGCCGGCGAACTATTCTCGACATCTCTATGTGTGAGGCCTATTGCATCTAGTCTGCCAACTTTTGCCAGTGCACAGTGACACTCATATCTAGTGCAACCGTAGAGTGCAGTGAAATAAAAGAACCCTTTTTTTACTGTAATCGATTGAATATCAGTTGCCTGCCTACAGGCGTGTCTGTGAGGCCTACAGCGCTTACTCTGCCAACTTTTGCCAGTGCACAGTGACACTCATATCTGGTGTCACAGTAGCTTGCACGCATAGTACCACTTATCGTAAAAACAATTACAGGCAGAGGCAGGGCACCCCGCAGGGGCCTTCGTGGTCGTGGTGCTGTGATTCCCTTTGGCCCTAGAATAATGCCCAGTTTTCAGAGGCAACATACCCTGAACTTGAAAAGTTCTGAGGACAATGTTGACTGGCTAACACAGGACACCCAATCTTCTACAGCTTCCACTTGGAACCTAGACGCACCATCCTCCTACAGCTTAGCTTCGGGCACCTCTCCAGTTACCACTCGCCTGCCACCACCACCAACACTAGCACCACTGCCGCTTCACTTGATCCGTCAGCAGAGTTATTTACACATCCGTTGGAAGAAATGAGTGATGCGCAAACATTAGTGCCAGAGGATGTAGATAACAGGGATATGTCCCAGTCAGGCAGCATTACACACATGGACGTACGGTCTGATGATGATGATGATGATGTTGTACCCGGTGCTGCTTCCTTTGTTGAGTTGTCAGATACAAGTGAAGTGGTTGATGATGTCGATGCGTCCGTGGATGTCACGTGGGTGCCCGCTATAAGATAAGAAGAACAGGAGGAAAGTTCAGATGGGGAGACAGAGAGGAGGAGGAGACGAGTTGGAAGCAGCGGGAGGTCGTCCAAAGTAGCTAGTGCACAGTCAGACAGCATGCATCGGCACCCGGGGTCAGCCAGACAGCACGCCAGTCAACGCATGCTGTTGCCACCACCAGAATCCCGTCATGGCAGAGCTCAGCAGTGTGGCAATTTTTTCGTGTGTCTGCCTGTGACAACAGCGATGCCATTTTGCAACATGTGCGAAAAGAAACTGAGTCGTGGGAAGTCCAACACACACCTAGGTACGACTTCTTTGCGAAGGCACATGATGTCACATCACAAACGTCTATGGGATCAACACATGAGTACAAGCAGCACACATAGACAAAGCCGCCATCCTCCTCCTGGTCCAGCATCTTCAGCCACTTCAACCACTGCTGCCCTGCTTGCCCCCTCTCAACCATCCGCCACTCCGTGTCTCGCCCTGAGCAGTCCCTGCTCATCTGCCCACAGTCAGGTGTCTGTCAAAGACATGTTTGAGCGTAAGAAGCCAATGTCACAAAGTCACCCCCTTGCCCGGCAACTGACAGCTGGCTTGTCTGAACTTTTAGCCCGCCAGCTTTTACCATACAAGCTGGTGGAGTCTGAGGCGTTCAAAAAATGTGTAGCTATTGGGACAACGCAGTTGAAGGTACCCGGCCGAAATTTCTTTGCACAAAAGGCAATCCCCAACCTGTACTCGATTGTGCAAAAGGAAGTAATGGCATCTCTGGCACACAGTGTTGGGGCAAGGGTCCATCTGACCACTGATACCTGTTCTGCAAAGCATGGTCAGGGCAGGTATATCACCTACACTGAGCATTGGGTAAACCTGGTGACGGCTGCCAAGCATGGAATACGTGGCTCTGCAGAGGAGTTGTTGACACCGCCACGACTTGCAGGCAGGCCTGCTGCCACCTCCTCTACTCCTCCTACTCCATCCTCTTCCATAACTTCCTCAGCTGAGTCCTCTTCTGCTGCTGCTATGTCTTGCTCCACATCAACGGCACCCCCCCCCCCCTCCCCCCCAGCTCCACAGGTACTATTGCACATCACGGATACGGCAGTGTCACGCCATCTTGGGGTTGACTTCCCTGAAAGCAGAGAGTCACACCGGACCAGCACTCCTGTCCGCCCTGAATGCACAGGTGGATCAGTGGCTGACTCCGCACCAACTGGAGATTGGCAAAGTGGTTTGTGAGAACGGAAGAAATTTGTTGGCGGCATTGAATTTGGGCAAGTTGACACATGTGCCGTGCATGGCACATGTGTGTAATCTGATTGTACAATGCTTTGTGCATAAGCACCCAGGCTTACAGGACGTCCTGAAGCAGGCCAGGAAGGTGTGTGGCCATTTCAGGCGTTCCTATACGGCCATGGCGCACTTTACAGATATCCAGCGGTGAAACAACATGCCAGTGAGGTGCTTGATTTTAGACAGCCCGACACGTTGGAATTCAACACTCCTAATGTTTGACCGCCTGCTCCAACAAGAAAAGGCTGTTAACGAGTATTTGTATGACCGGGTTGCTAGGACAGCCTCTGCGGAGCTGGGGATTTTTTTGCCATGTTACTGGACGCTCATGCGCAATGCGTGTAGGCTTATGCGTCCTTTTGAGGAGGTGACAAACCTGGTCAGTCGCACCGAAGGCACCATCAGCGATATCATACCATTTGTTTTCTTTCTGGAGCGTGCCCTGCGAAGAGAGCTGGATCAGGCCGTAGATGAGCGTGAAGAGGAAGAGTTGTGGTCACCATCACCACCAGAAACAGCCTTATCAGCATTGCTTGCTGGACCTGCGGCAACGCTGGAAGAGGATTGTGAGGAAGAGGAGTCAGAGGAGGAATGTGGCTTTGAGGAGGAGGAGGAAGACCAACTACAACAGGCATCCCAGGGTGCTCGTTGTCACCTATCTGGTACCCATGGTGTTGAACGTGGCTGGGGGGAAGAACATACCTTCAGTGAGATCACTGAGGTCGAGAAACAGGACATAACTAGCTCGGCATCCAACCTTGTGCAAAGGGGGTCTTTCATGCTGTCGTGCCTGTTGAGGGACCCTTGTATAAAAAACATGAAGGAGAATGACCTGTACTAGGTGTCCACGCTACTAGACCCCCGATATAAGCAGAAAGTGCCTGAAATGTTACCGAATTACCACAAGTCGGAAAGGATGCAGCACTTCCAAAATAAATAAAAAATTATGCTTTACACAGCGTTTAAGGGTGATGTCACAGCACAACAGCAATCTAACAGTGGAAGAGGTGAACATAATCCTCCTCCTCCCACGACTACGCCGGCAAGGAGAGGATGCTTTACAGACTTGTTGTTGATGGAGGACATGCAGAGCTTTTTAAGTCCTATGCATCGCCACAGCCCTTTGGGGTCCACCCTCAGAGAACGACTCGACCGCCAGGTAACAGACTACCTCGCCTTAACTGCAGATATCGACAGTATGAGGAGCGATGAACCCCTTGACTACTGGGTGTGCCCACTTGCCCTGTGTCCATAGCTATCCCAATTTGCCATAGAACTTCTGTCCTGCCCCGCTTCAAGTGCCCTGTCAGAAAGGACCTTCAGTGAAGCAGGAGGTTTTGTCACTGAGAAGAGAAGTCGCCTATGTCAAAAAAGTCTAGATTACCTCACCTTTATTAAGATGAATGAGGGATGGATCCCGAAGGGACTGACAGTGGGTGATACATTTTATTAAAAAAGGCCTGATAGATGAGCTGCCTTGAGCTAATAATGGTCCTCAAGCTGCTGTATTTTATCCCTGAATGCCGGTTGACTTGCGTGACTTATCCGCCACCAACTAAGGTTCAAGACGCAATGTTTTAGGGCACTTTCTGCCTGGCAAACTAACATCAATTTTTCTGGTCGCTGCAACAATACCTAATTTTTGCATTTAAATTCTTTTATTGTCAGAAGGCGTACAGCATGTAATGAAAAATAAAGCATTTTTGAACAGTCTTGCATAACAGTTGTGCAAAAATACATATTTACAATAAAGACATTTTGTGAAATTTAGCTGGCTAGTCCTTCTTATTTTTACTTTTTAGGTTAATAATTTTTCTTATTTTTTACTGTGATTGCAATTTAAGAGATACCTAAAACATGGTAAAACAGACAATAGTAAAGAGTATATCTGAAGGAAACACCAAAGTCCTATTAGCTATCATCCCTCCAGCAGTATTAGCTTATTATTTACAATATCTTACCTGGGCAATCACCCTTGGGTTACCCTAGGGCAGGCTTCAGTAAGCAACCTCTCCTTTCCTGGGATGATTTTGCTGCTGGTTGCTTCTGAAGGGTCTCCAGGGCTCCCCCACTCCGGTCCTTCCCCCAGTGTCGCTTCAACCAGTAACAAATGTTTTATATTTGTAAAGCGACCCAATGATCCCCCTTGATAGAGGTTTATCTTTACAAATTTTGGAGAACCAATTTAAGACCGGTGTCCCCTGTTTCTGGGTCAGGGAGTGTGTGAAATGCCTCAGCCTACAGTAATTGTAATGTTCTGACAGCGGTAGCTCATACTTGTCCCTCAGTCCCTCATAGGTGAGCATCTGGCCCTTTACTAACCAGTGTCCCAGTCTATCTAGTTTCCTTGACCTCCACCAGTGTTGTGATGTTGTGCTCATGTGTTTTGGGGCCTGAGGGTGGTCAAGAATTGGGGTCCTTTGGGTGGATCCAGGGAACAAACCTGTGTGTTTCTTGGCCCATTTCCAGTATGATAGTGAGTGTCTGATTAGGGGGTTTGGCAAGTTTTTAAGGCTCTGAGTCAATTCTGATAGCCAAGCCACCTTGTCCCAGGTTTAGGGCCTTAAAGTGTGGTTCTCTAAATACACCCAGGCCGGTTGATGCCCTATAGAATGTGCTATTGGGAGGAGAGATAACTGAGCTGCCTTGTGGTAATATTTTAAGTTTGGACACGATAGTCTCCCCTCTGACTTATGAAGGTACATAATTTTCTTTGTGATGCGTGAGGGAGAGTGGTTCCCAGATAAACTGAAATATTTTCCTTTTAATATTTTCTAATTCTTTTTATTTAATCGGGATCAGGAGTGTTCGAAATATGTAGAGCAACCTAGGAAGGACATTCATTTTTATCGTATTTATTCTCCCTAGCCATGATAACCTATACTTTGTCCATTTACTCAGGTGATTAATTATTGTTTTATAAAGTTTGGAGTGGTTGGCTTTGTACAAGTCCTCTAGCTTAGGGGTTAGTCGGATTGCCAGGTAGTTTATGTGGTTCTTATCCCACTTAATACTAAACTTCTCTTGGAGACCCTGCTTCTCTACTGCTGTTAAGTCAATCGCTAGTGCTTCTGTCTTCTCTATGTTCAGTTTAAGGCCAGAAAACTGACCAAACTCCTCCATAGTTCGAATCAACTCTGGGACCGATTGGGTAGGGTTTGAGAGCATACACAGCAGGTTGTCTGCAAATAGACAAGTTTTGAAATGGTGATGGCCTATTTTTATGCCTGTGATCCCAGCGTTGGCCCTAATTGTCTGAGCCAGGGGTTCTATTGCTATTGCGAATAGAAGTGGAGAAAGGGGGCACCCCTGTCTTGTTCCTCTTTCTATTTTAATTAAGGATCTCTCCTCTCCCAGAATCTGTAACCTTGCCCTGGATGATTTGTATAATGAGTGTATGAGATTTATGAAATGGCCTTTAATACCAAATTTTTCAAGCGTGGCGTATAGGTAAGTCCACTCCAGGGAATCAAACGCCTTTTCAATGTCAAAGGCCATAAGAAAGGCTTGAATTTTAGAGGCTTTGGTGTGGTACAGTAGGTTCATGACTTTTCTAATGTTGTCTCCCGCTTGCCTGTGGGAGACAAAGCCTACTTGGTCATTATGTATTAACTTAGGCAAGAAGGATGACATTCTATCCGCTATTATTTTTGACAGGATCTTTGTATCACAGTTTAGTAATGATATTGGCCTGTAGTTTTTTGGTTCTAGGGCATCTAGACCGTCCTTAGGGAATAGAGCGATATCTGCCCTGTTCAGCTCTGCTGGTGTTTGCTTGCCTTCTAGAACTCTGTTAGAGTGACCAAGTGCGGGCCTAATATGTCTATAATTTTTTTATAATATAAATTGGTGTACCCGTCTGGGCCTGGTGACTTACCAGGTTTGAGGTTCTGGACTGCTTTTCTCACTTCCTCTAGGGTCACTTTGGCATTTAAAGTCTCTAAGTCATTTTCTTCTATTAAGGGGAGATCACAGGAATTAAGAAATTCCCTCATTTTGTGTGGATCTATGTGTTTTGTTGCTGTATAAAGGGTATTGTAAAATTTAGTAAAAATCTTCTGGATCTTATTTGGGTTCGTTGTTTTTTCTCCCTTAGAGGTCTTAATTTGAAGTATCCTATTTTGTGTTGTTTTGGTTTGCAGTTTCTTGGCTAGTAACGGGCCAGGTTTATTGGCTTTATTGAATCCGATAGGAATAAATTGTACAACTGAACACACCACTCCTATCTGGTGGCACCTTAGATTGCACGCGCAGTGCCCCAAATTTGAAGTGGGAGGACCGACCAAGCATCTTTTTCCATCTCCCGCTTCCAAAAATCCATGCCATATACACGTCCCCGATAGGTGACGTGAAAGGTATCAAACTGATAGGAATAAATAGTACAACTTAATACACCACTCCTATCTGGTGGCACATTACATTGCACGTGTAGTGCCCCAAATTCGAAGTAGGAGGTCCGACCAAGCATCTTTTTCCATCTCCCTGTTCCAAAAATCAATGCCATATACACGTCCCCTAATAGTGGACGTAACAGGGATTAAACCGATAGGAATAGTACTACTTAACAGTACACACCTTATAATAACGCAGACAGAGGCAACGCAGAGAGAGGAGTCTGAAGAAGAGGAGTCAGAGGAGGAAGGTGGCTTTGAGAAGGTGGAAGACCAAACACAGCAGGCATCCCTTGGGGCTTGTTGTCACCTTTCGGGGACCCTTGGTGGCTGGGTGGAGGAAGAGACCTTCAATGACATCAGTGAGGACAAGGAACGGGACATGGCTAGCTTGGTATCCAACCTTGTGCAAATGGGGAGTTTGCGGTTGTGCAAAGGGACTGTTTGAGGTTGTTTGCAGTGCATTAAATTGGGAGATTGGTCTGTTACTGTGAAGCGGGTGTAACCCTTACACTACCTGATCGATACAACATCATAACTGATGTTTTAAAGCATGTTATTCCAAACAATTTAGGAACGTTAGGTGATTTATGCCCTTTATGGCTTAAAACCAGACTCTGCATCAACTATGTAATTTTCCGTGGGAGTTTTGCCATGGATCCCCCTCCGGCATGCCACAGTCCAGGTGTTAGTCCCCTATCACTATTGTGGCCAGAAAGAGTCCCTGTGGGTTTTGAAATTTGCCTGCCCATTGAAGTCGATGGCGGTTCGCCCGTTTGCGAACATTTGATGAAATTCGCGTCCGCGGTTCACGAACCAAAAATTTTATGTTCGCGACATCACTATACACAAGCAATGATTAAAATCTCTCCAGTTATTTACTTGCTTAGTACAATGCTCTTTAAGAATAACTTTTTTATGTTATTGTGTACGGTCAACCTTATAAAAATAAATATGTGGATAAAGTGCTAGTTGTTATGGCATGTTTATATACAACTAGCGTATTGCCCATCAAAAAATGACGGCAATCAGATGTGTATGTTTTAAAAGTTGTTTAGTTATTAATATACATATGGAATTGTAAGGTAGCTAATGTTGTTTTCTGTGTACTACTGAAAAATAGAAATCAAATTAATAAATGAATTTACGTATTTTTATGCATTGTGTTGAAGAGCTGGCAATCTGTGTTGATGTTGCAGCAGCATTAGTGGTGTGGAGGTGCTGTGTAAGCGTGATGAACGTGTGCAGTGTAATAGTGTACGTGCGCGATCCGAAACCGTTAACGTAGCTGTGTACTTCCGCATTATCCTAAAATGGCGGATAATGTGTGGTATGCGTCTTAGCGGATTATCGTGTTTTCCGTGGTTATAGTGCTGTCGCCTGGTTTTCGTTATGTTCGTGCGGCATTTTTTCTGCGGCGCTCATTGCCAAAGTACTACGGTTTAACGGCTCGCCTCGCTGCGCGAGGCTTGCCAGGCAATGAGCGCCTGCGGCGCTCATCACTAAGTCGTACACACTACGCAACAGAGCGGTTTAACGGCTCGTCTCGCTGCGCGAGGCTCGCCGGGCGATGAGCGCCTGTGGCGCTCATCGCTAAGCCGTATGCACTACGCAACGCAGCGTGACGACGAATCGTAGTTAGACAATTATAATATGTGATCTGGGCTGGATCTAGAAAAATTGTGTGATTTTTTTTTTAATCTTTTTTTTTCTTTCATTTTAACTTCTCGAAAGTGTTTTTGAATGTTCGATGTTTGTGCTATCATCAGATATTGTATTAATATTTTTATTTTCAATATGGCTGTAAACTGTCTTATGAAGAATAATTCTTCAGATGAGCATATTGTAAATATAGAATAATAACATATTTAAGATGTTATGATTTAAAAGTTAGATAAAAATTAATGGAAGTGAGGTGATTGTAAACAGGTATCATATGCTTTAGGCAGGGCCATAATTATATTTCTAGTACCCCTACACATAGATTCCTCAAGCAGCTCCCTTCCAGTGAATGGTTATGGATAGTGTGGGGTCTCTCAAAGTGACAAAATAGAGAAGAATTAGCATTGGGACATACTATTTTTGTTTGTTATTTATTTGTTCAGTCGAGTCCAAATCTATGTGACCCTATAGACCGCAGCATACCAGAGACATCTGTCAGCCACTGCCCCTCTGTGTTCCATCAAGCTCACGTTAATCGCTTGAGTGACCTCATCTATCCATCTTTGTCTCTTCTCTCCCCTTCTTTGTCTTCCTTCAATCTTTCCCAGTATCAGAGTCTTCTCTAGGGAATCCTGTCTTCACATGATATAACCAAAATATCAAACTTTCCATAGATTTTGGCGTATGAATACACACATTCCCGCTAACTCTGTCCCAAACGTAAACTCAACATCATATACACAAGACTTCAGCAAAGAAGTGGTCGAACCTAGAAGTTTTGCCTTGCTGCATAAAAATGGCAGGACTGGGTCACAAACAAATACTCATATAAATGCACTCCCTCTCTCTCTTTCTCTTTCTTTCTCTCTCTCTCAAACCCACATAACAGTACTATTCATTGTACTAGTGTACTCTGTACGGTGAAGGGCTTCTATCACTCTTCAGCCCACCATATGTGAAATGATTGCTGGAGTCAAACCCACATATAGATATAGCAGGGAAAGAGAAAGGAATAGGAGAATTGACGAAGTGCATGGAGCAGTGTGCATATGAAGAAGGTATAGACAAGATGCAGCTTATAGGTAAGTGCCCCATTACAGTATAGCACGCTGCTCACAAATAGTTACACACATAGTCATACAGTATAATATATTTATATACATGTATTATTTGAATTCCATATTCCTCTATCTCCTTCTGTCCTCTTTTCTCTCCAGACCTCCCCCATTTCTTTTTCACACTGTTCTGTGCCTCATGCTTCCTTGAATGTCTTTACACTTTTTTTCAACCTGCAGTCCCTAATATTCCTATTTTCTCCTCATGGTTAGGAATATGACATTTCTGTAAAAGGCAGAGCTAAGACCCTGCACATACCCAACTGGTTCATTGGAAGGACAAGGCTGATCCCTCGAACTCTGCCCCTGATAGGGACACTGAGGTAAAAGCCTCAGTTTTCAGAGCTTTTGGTCCTGGGTTTGAATCCTCCAGCTTCCCTTTTTCTTTTTTTTTGTTATTTTAAAGCATTACATTGCTCTTATTTGTCTCAAACCACACTTTAACAGTTTATATATATTTGAATATTAAAGAATACAACTTAATATTTATATCAATAGGCAGAGACAGAAGTATTTTCATTGGGTTTATTTTTGGGTTTCTTAATAAGCAACATATCCATTCCAGGAACTATCAAACACTAATGAATTCTTACTATATTAGAAAGCACTTAGTACCACTTAGAAATGTATCCTGCAATTGCTAAATGTTTATAAAATAAATTAAAGTTTTAGCTTGCTGTGGTAGCAAATTGTAGCCTAAAAACATGTCATTCTCAAAATATTTTTTTTATTAGCATATATATGAATCTACTTAGTAACATGTGAATTGTTTTACCTATGGCAAAATTTTAAATAGAATAAAAATGATGATGCATATCACATATATAGTTGTGAGCATACGAGCCGTTGCTCATGCTTGCGGGCTCACATAGCGAGCCCGCGGCCCTCGCATAGCGAGGGCCCCAGTTGCGGGCAAGGAGCGCCGAAGGTGCTCCTTGCCAGCAACTGCGACCCTCACAAACTTTACGTTGTAACGCAAACAACATACGAGACACGTTACCACCCATTACGACCTCGCAAAAATCGTCCGCAACCCGCGGACATGAAAAAATCAAAAACACAATAAATACACACAACACATACATAAAAATCTTACCTACAGCAAGAGGGGGCATCCAGGACCTCAAAAAATTAAGTTGCACCTTAATTTAACTAAAAATAAGACACTAAAAAATTCTCTAAGCGAGAGAAAAAATGGCAGCCAAACAAAACGAAAACGAGGCTACAGCACACTAAACAGGCAAAACACCACAAAACACCTACGGATATTCCGCTACAGACGCATACCACACATTAGCTGCCATTTTAGAACAATAACTTATGCAATGCGGAAGTACACAGCTACGCTAACGGTTTGGTCTCGCGCACGCACACTATTAAACTGCACACATTTATCACGCTTACACAGCAGCTCCACACCACTAATGCTCCAGCAACATCAAAACAGATTGTCAGCTCTTCAACAGAATGCTTCCTGCATATATTACTTAAAAATAGGTAAAGTATAATAATTTATTAATGTATTATTTATTTGATTATTATACACCAAACAGCATTAGCTCACTTACAATTTCATTGCCGTAATTTTTTGACGGGCAATTCGCTAGTTTCTTTAATAAATGGCAGGAATAGGGATTTCATAGCTACTTGCGCCTACCACTAAGCTAAACCTCTACTTTCTTTCCAATGACTGAAAAAGAACCATGATCTAATATAGAGCTAATGTTGGATATGTAACAGTTCCTTCCATAACCTGCACTTCCATCCTGTCATCCAAAATACATGCAGCCTCATTAAATTGGAGTCCTACGTGTAGCTCGTTAGGTGCAGCGTGCTTGAAATTTGGCCGTTTTACGTCACTTTTTAATTAGAATGGGCTGCGAGCTATGAGCGAGAGACGCTAAATCGTAAACCAGCTCGCGGCCGTCGGAGTTATTATGCAAGCATGTAGTTAAGGGTTCAGATGGAGCCAATGGCAACAGATATCGTCATCATTGCGTCACAAGAAAATAGAGGATGGATTTTAAAGTCTTACTGGGTTCAATTAAGAGCTGCGAGCGAATCCACATTCATAATGCAATATTACTAAAGCCCCAAATATGATATTTTATCACATGCGAGTTACAGTATATGTATTAACACATTGATTGCTGGGATTGATATAACACCAAATATATACATGAAATCGACTATTTTTCTAAGCCGACTTGCGGGCTTGAGAATGTTGTGCTATTAATTTTAAGACCTAACATCACTTTCCCTTTCAATATTAGTACAGTAGTGGGTTTTTATTTGATTTATAAGTGCTACGTATTGGACTTTACCCCCCTTGCGGGTCCTCTCGAGCCCACGTTGGCCCCATTTGCGTGTAACGCGCTTGCTCACGTGTGACTTCTTTGCCATTTAATAGCTAAATTGAAAACGTAGCAGTTACGGGCTTGACGGATCAAAGGATTTACGCCGCGAAGTTCAACATTGCTCCACGCGTAGCCTCATCTCGGCCGTCCTGCGTCTTAACACGCTTTTCCGCTGCGAGCTACCTAACGGGGCTAATTTAATACCCATATAAAGTAAATTTCGAGTTAGGTCTGCGTTCTAAAACGTAGCCCCAATCTAATGAGGCTGTTAATGAGGCTGTTAGTCCTAATTACTAGTAATCATGCAGCCCATCCTGAGATAGTGTAATCAATCACAATATGGTCTTTTTGATGTATTTAAAACACTAGTCACAATCACTAGCATTGCATTTACTAAGCTATGTATCTGGTCTTCAGCACCCACAATGCAGCTATATCACATTGAACATATAATTTGTATTAGATAGGACTATTAAGAACCAGAAAAATGCTGATAAGTAATGTTAAAATCAGTGCTGAGAAATGTAACTACCTTTACCCTAAATGAATACTTATAATTACGCATAGAAAATAATGGCTACACAAAGTCCCCTATCTATATAAAGTCGGGCCTCTCCATTAATCATGTCATGTGTAACCACACCTCATTGGGTATATGATATCAGTAAATATATGATATCAGTAAGTTATTAGGGTGGTCTTAAAATAATCCTCATATGCAAATACTTGCTAATCCTAGGATTACTATATAGGTCCAGCACTTATATATTGTATAAAAACAAATCTAAAAACGAAAACAATGCAAGGATTCACACCCCTGAAAAAATATGTATATAGCGCCAAATGGTCCAAAGTCAGTGATAAGCTATTACAGCTGTTTTACAGTATCATAAATGCAATATACTTGCAGTTTCTTGTATTTCCAGCCAAAAGGTCTCACTGAATATGGCCAACCATAAATAAATTCATGCGCTCCTCAATGGGGGACATTCTTGCACTCTATAAAACTATAAATGCTGACGGTCCGTTTCGTTCGATGCCAAGCTTCCTCACAGGCTAATGAATTTAGTATTTTGCAGGTTTTTAAAGCCCTTCACTTCTGGTATTATAGCTACACTCCATTCTTAAGTTATTATGTATTTACTTCACTGCGCAATGCATAATTACGTCACTACGTGCCGACATCCATGCGTTTACGCGTCAATATGTCAGTATACCCTAACGTTCATGTTGATATTTAACTGTGCTTAGATAAACCAATAGTTACTAAATTGACTTCAAAGGTACATCAATTCACTAATCCAAATCCTCCCACCATAAACATCAGAATCTTCAAAATCTCATTACCCTCCGTTTCTAAGAGCAGTTTGGCAATACTAACCACGATCTTCAATTACTTTAGTAATATAAAATATGAATTATCATTTAAGTATAATTTTTTATATATGCTCAATATAAATTGAATGAGTTAATACTAAGCATACAATATTATGTATCTATGAATACCTATGTATGTCTGTAAATAAGACATTTGTTATATCAACTTTCATAATTCTGTGCATAATTTTTGACTATATAAATATTTATAAAATTGTTTATAAAACTGCCTAATTACTTTTTTGTGCATAATAAATTCCTATATTACTATATTCGCCTATCTCGGATGTTTTTCAATTCGCCATTTCCGTGCGTATTCTTTGCTAATACTGTGTTTAGGTATTTTGGAAAGTATTTTATAATATTACATTTTCAACTAATACACAAAATACTGTATAAATAATGTTTTTTATTTCTGCCGCAAAATATTCCTCCTATTTTCACCAGTCAACAGATGTAAAAGGTTGAAAAGTACTGCCCTAGAGTACCACTCAGCACAGACTTTATTTGTTCATTCACAGCATCCCTAATTGGAGGTGGAGGCTCTACGGCGCCTCACACGCGGTTACAAACAGCCACAGAAGTGGGGCTTTGAAAAAATAACTATAACACACTATGACTAAATACGGACTTACACAAAAAAATACGAGCCGCGGGACTTAGAAAAAGAAAATTTACGGACTTACCCCCAAAAAATACGAGCAGCGGGACTTAGAAAAAAAAATACGAACTCGCAAAAATACATCCTTAAAGGACTAACCACGCACAGCGAAAACATTAAAAACACACAAAATACACACAAAAATCAAATAAAAACCTTATTCACAGCAAGGGGGGACGCCAAGGACGTCTGGAAGTGAGATTACACTTCAATTTAAGTCCAATTTACAGAGTTTAGATACTCGAAAATCCCCTAAACAAGAGAAAAAATGGCCACCAAAAAAAACGAAAACTAGGTTACACGACCTCTAAAACCGCAAAACACCGCCAAGCACATACGAATTTTCCAAAAACCTGTACGACGTACAACATACACTATTAGCAAGGATGCTAAATCATCCACACCCATGTACCGCATACACACTCGCCGCCATTTTACAACACTAACTTACAGAATGAGGAAGTACACAGCTACACAAACTGATTCCCCTCGCGCACGCAGCCTATTTACACTACACACTGCACACATTGATAACACTTACACCTCAGCTCAACAACAGTGCAAATCGACATTGTATGCTGCAGGAACATCAAAACAGATTGTTAGCTCTTCAGCACATTGTTTGCTGCATATATTAATTACAAATAGGTAAAGTATATTAATTTATAATGTCATTAATTAATTAATTATCATGAAAAAATACATATACACAAAAAAAACACAGTAGCACAATAAACGACAAAGCCCTTCCCTGAGCGCCTCACAAGGAGCGCCAACGGTACTCATTGGAACCAAACTACACCAGGGGAGAGGCTCGCAATGAGTGCCGAAGGATCTCAGACGACCAAAACACTTACTGTCAGTGGCAAACAGCATTACGTGCCTTACAATTTTATTGCCCCGTCATTTTTGACGGGCAAGTCGCTAGTACTTTAATAGTATTCCAATAGTATGTTTGGAAATAGTTTACTTTTATTAAAATATAAATATCAGAAAATATTAAATCATTTAGCAAACAGGATATTCCAGATTCCCTATAGTTATGACCATTCAGTTAGAAGACTGAACAAAAATTAAGGGGGGAAGTGGTTTCCTGGAGAACTTGAATTAGCTCAGTAGATAGAAAATTAAGTTATCAAATATCTAGTTTTAGTATCTCACATCATGTTAAAATTTCAAACATGATACGGTTATAAATTGGGAAATTCTGCATTAGTGGCTTTTTCGTAGACAGATGTTGTATATTGTGGGTATTTTCCATTCCTGTCTCCTCTAGCTTCTGCCTGTAAAACAAGATTTTTCATTTAGATTGAAAATACATTACTCTACCAAGATAAGGTCATCACTTTTTAAGTGTAATGCAATTTCAGTAATAAAATAAATTTTATAGCATGCATAAAAGACTTTATGTGGATTAAACATTTTTAATTAATACTAGCATTTTGAGCAGCAAAATATATAAATGCTGTATCTGTATGCTTGAAGCATGAACGCATTGTTAAACTTATTTATGATTGTTATCTAATAATGAGTATATTTCTATTGAAGAAATACTAATTGCTTATCTGAGGTAAAAGGACACTAGACACCTATAAATCTTTAAATAAATCACTTTCATTACAATTTCAACTTGTATTTGGTGAAGGTTATTAAATGATCTGGAATATCTTGAACTGTTTGCCGTAACTAAAGGAACCTGCAGAATTGGGCAAATAAATCCTAATGCTTTTAAGCCCTCTACAAATGAATAGTATGGGAATATTGTTGACTTGGACATTTATTTGGTGTCTTTGCAACTGCAAATATCTAAGTTACAAAACCTAAGCACAATATTATATATATATATATATATATATATATATATATATATTATATATATATATATATATATATATATATATATATATATATATATATATATATGGAAGATAATAGATGCCCTTGTCCTGTACAATTACTGAAGTGGATGTAAAGATATTATGATGCCTTGCATACGAAACATTGTCCATGATTGTATTAGCAATTTATACCACACCCATAAGTCTCAAAGACTATTGCAAAATGTTATCATTTGAAGTTTAAATATACATCTATTAGACCTGTTCAACAACAATTAAAGCAGTTCCTGATTTTTATAATGAACCTTTGTTCATATATTTAAATGCTGCATCAAAGTAAGGGTCCAAATGGTCCAAAGAGACATCTGCTGCCTTGGTGAAGGAGAATAAAAGAACCTCGTAGGTTTGGCCATAACAGCCTTATCAAGCCCGACTTCAGAAAGCAGATTGCCACAATCTGGGAGAGGTATGAGCCATGACAGAAGTTATGATTGTCAGTGTCAAAAAATAGCTGTTTTTGGAGAAGGGGTGTGAGCTATCAAATGGTGCAAATTGTGCAGTGAACTAGTGTCCGCCTCTGCATGTACAATCAGCAGCAAATTAAAGCTTTAGTCAGAAAACATAATTTAAACACACAGTTTACCTCATTGCTGATCATCACCTCTCTCTCCCTCTTTTACCACTCACTATCCCTTAGATTGTAAGTCTGCAAATTTCTATCCTAAGTACTTTGGGAATTCACCATGGACATTGGATTCCTAGCTCAAGACAGGGCCCTCCTTGCTTTGCTAAATGTTAATCTGTATTTATCACTGTCTGAACCTAATTTATGTACAGAATATGTTGGCGCGTTATAAATAAACTATAATAATAATAATTACTGACCATTGCTGTATTCATCCTTTTCTCTCCTTCTAATGATAAGAAGTGAACTATTTTAACTGAGATATTATTATTCAAGCCTTACCATGACAGTCCAATTGATGTTATCTCAGCAGTGGACATTTAAGAGAAAACTCTGTTTTAAAATTTTATTTTCTGGCTAAAGCTTTGATTTGCTGCTGTTTGGGTTGCAGCGTGTATTTTTAAGGTAAATTATGAATGAAAAAAAGGTTTTATATGAAAAGTGCATACAATGGCCCTTTAAGTGGCTAATGTATTGCTTGAAATAGTGTGGATACAGTAAGTCCCGTGCTTACACTGCAAATTGCTTTTAAACTATCAGTATAAAATAAAAAAAATGTGTAAGCTGAATATTGCTTATATGCAAAGTAACTATTGACATATGCATGTGTAGAACACATAAATTAATGTAACAGCAAGCAATTTAACTGTATTTATACACTGTATTTATACACTGTATTCCTGTACATCGAATGAATCAGGGTAAGTATGAAATTCTGCAAATTGAAAGCGTCTAATGGGGACTTACTGTATAGGCAAAAAAATGTCTATATGAAGTAATATTCCTGTCTGTAAGTGTACCCAACACTTTGCAATATACTGTGTAGATAAGAGATGGCTCAATCGCAGGAGCTGTGATGTGCTTCACAAAAGGCTGCAATATTTATTTCCAATGGGGTAAATTGCCATTGCATCCCTTTGCACCCCAAGTTAGTTTGGTTAATCTCTTCATAGTGTTGAATAAAGTAATAAGCTGGCTCTGTATGCCCCATAGTTCCTTAATATACCATACAATTTGCACATTTTCATTAAATTATTGAGACTATACTTCACATTAAAAAGTATCTTTCACACTTCAAATATTAAAGGCAATCATAAACAGCACATTGGAGGGGTATCACAGGTCAAAAACACAAATGTAATGAAGGAACATAGACAACTATAAACAAAACTTCTTTTTGCTAGCTATAGACTGACCTCAGCTGTTCTTTAATTCTGAATGCAGGTTATTAGAAGGCAATGGGGCTGCGCTCTCCCTTAGTCATCATCCAGTAATTGAAAAAACTAGAAAGAACAATAAAAAGATCCACTAGATAACTGAACCAGGAATACAACATTGGTTACTGTTCAGTAGTGTAGAACTATAAAACTGGAGGAGATGCTTACTGGTATTAGAAGTGCCAATATAGGAGCTCAAGGTAAAAATACCTCTCATAATAGTGAGGAAACAAGCAAACAAGGCTGTCTATGACTATATATATATATATATATATATATATATATATATATATTGGTAATGGATAGTACATCTGTGTTCACATTTGAATCTCTAAAACAAGTTAAAAACCTGCTTCCAGCTCAGAAGTCCGAGACAAAACATTTATTACACTGCATTCTGGGAAGCTGAGCTGGGACATGCAAATGTGCCCACAAATCCCTCACTCTTCAATCCATAGCCATTATCAATCATGGCTTCCTTTAAGCTTTAATTTAATTTAAATATGTATATACCTAAGTATCTGAATGAATGTTTAATGAATGGATATTAAACACAATGACTATATTTATGCATTGACTTTTTTTCATTCTAAAGTACGTGATTTAGAGCAGTATGTTTCTATTAAGGGTATATATTGCTAATAATTAGACATGTTGTTGGAATAGCTGGTTTTAAAAATATGCTTCCCACTATGGACAACTGAAATGTTGGGCAGTATCCAATGGAAAAGCTTAGCAGGTATTTACTAAAAAATAACGACCACCGAAATGATAGCTGTGTTTTCCATACGGCAGAGGTGCCATGTGCCTAGAGGCACCTATCTGTAGGGGATGCCATGTTTATGTACTGAAAATGTGTTAAAACAAGATTATTTGGTTCAATGCTGGAAGCACATATGAAACCATATGATACCATGACATTCAGGATTTATGTGTGGAGCAATTAACTAACATTTGCAGAGGATTAAGGAAATTTTGAGAGTGGTAAGACATTTACAAGATATGAATTGCCTATACACCTAAATCAGTCAGTGCAAACATTAGGATCACTCTAGCAATAAAAAAAACTGGAACTGGCAACTAAATGGTTAATATATTCTAATATTTGAATTTCTTCTATCCCTTTTACCCATTAGAATGCTCCTCTTCTATTACTAATATTTACATTAACATTTATGGTAGGTCCCTATATCTTATTTTGGCATTTGTGCTATTTTTCCATGTGACCCTTTCTTGTCTTCTAAATTTACTGTGATCCAAAAATTGGCAGCACATTACCATGTATGGTAAATACTGTAGTTCCCCAGTAAACGAATGAACTTCGGAAATTCTGGGTTCAGACAAAAAAATTGGTATAATATCTATCTATCTATCTATCTATCTATCTCTATCTCTATCTATCTATCTACCTATTAACACTGTATATTGCAAACATGGTATAAGTTTAAACTATAGGTGATAACAAGTACTTTATCAATCAAACTTTATTTAAAAAGTGGCATATATACATATATATATATATATATATATATATATATATATACATATATATATATATATATATATATATATATATATATATATTTTTTTTTTATAACATTCAATTGATAAAGTACATATTATTACTAGTTTAAACGTATACTACATTTGGAATCTATGTTATTTCATTTTAAGAGCAGGGCAGTTTTGTTTCAGTTTCTTTTCTTTTGAGATCCCCTAAGAAATAGTATCTATATCTAATAATATATTTCACTAACATTAATCTGAAAATATCTAAAACTGTGTCCAGAAACAACACTATTACACTACACTTCCCAAATTAAAAGGTGCACTGTATGCATGTATGTAGCTCTGCATCATCATGCAGAGCAGCTATAATCAAGTGGGGAAGCTTTAAAAAAATGAAAGCTCTTGTCTCTGTTTTATAACTATTTTTATTTGCTGCATTTTTAACTTTCACAGTACTCCAACCCCTTATTTACATTGAGCCATATCAGTAGTTCATCTGCACTAGCATATATTGGGGACAAGCTTTCATTTCTTAAAGGAACTATAGATAACAAACCCAGCTAATTGATTTGTACTATTTTTGCTGCAATAATAAATGACATCTTTGTTTTTTTGGGGGCCCCTTACTATGTCCGAAGAAACCAAGAAGAACTTTAACATTTGTGATTTTTGGTCTTTTTAGAACCGGCATAGTCGAGGAAGCTCCAGACAGCAGTAAGGGAGGATCAAATGGGTTATAAAACTTGAATAAAAGAGTGAAGTATGTATCAATTAAAAAAAAATACTCTAAACACTTGTTACTTTGTAGCTCTGTTTGACAGCAACCTTAATAAATTATATATATCCTTGTACTAATTATACTAATTGTTTTCTCTCTAGAACTCCCTCTTGCTGTATGATAATATCTGCCTTTGTATCTAGTCATTATATCAACCCAGCCAGTCATTTGGGAGCTACATATACATCATATTAGATATCTAGATCAGTGGTTCTCAACCTTTTTGATATGGGGACCACATGGTTACCTTCCAATGATCTTGGAGACCAACTTTGAGATCCAGAACATTTTAATAGGGTAATACTATATGTGACATACGCTATTTTCAATAACTTTTGCACTGATTTGAATAGGGAATATTTTAAGTGCAGATATATATAATCTAGTTATAAATATGGTTAATGCTAGTGGGATGTTTAAAGCTCTCTCAACCCTTTTTGTTCCTGAGATAATGTCTCAGGTACCAGCACCGGACCAAGGACCAGCCATTAAGAACCACTGCTTTAGTTCATGACATTTTATAAAACTAAGCTAGATTTTCTGTTGAAAAATGTATTTTGTAGAGTTACTTGATAAATAAATATATTATACATGGTTTTGCCTCTGTTATGTTCTTGTTTATAAATGCCAGACAGCTTACAGTATTTCCCTTGGATCATGTATTTCTTTTTGCGACTGTTGTTAGATTGAGTGAACATAAGCTCTTGATGAGCTTTAATGGTTGATCAGTTCTGCTCTCACTTTGATGTTTTCATTTGGCTTGAAGTTATCATCTATTGCACTTTTGCTGCTCTTTATGCCTGTCAATATATTTTTTTATAACTTCTCAGTGACAATTATGTAGACTTATTTCTTCCATTCTTTTAAAACATGGATTTTATTAAAAACGCAGTGAAATCCCTCATTAACAGTAAATTGTTTTAAAGAACTAAAATAAATAATGGGCAGTTTCATTTTACCATAGCAATTAGATGTAATGAACAGAGTCATTTATTTATTAATGTTAAATATAATGCTGTGCAGCTGCGTTATTATCTGTATGTCCTCTTCTTGAGGTTTGTTTACCTGACTTGTGAAGTGAAAGGAAACTTTGGAACGTGATCATAAAAGCATAGTACTATATTTTATTACTAACTTCTAAGGCTGGCACTAAAATTTAAAGGCTGGTAATGCTGTTTGCCACCCAATGTGAGCACCTTCAGCGCTCATCGCAAGCCCTGTCTCTCTCCTGTCTACTTCCTCCCTTGTGTCTCATTTCCCCCCTCCTCTCCCTCCCTTGTGGCTCATTTTCCCCCTCTTCTCTCCCTCCCTTGTGGCTCCTTTTCCCCCTCTTCTCCCTTCATGGTGTCTCCTCCCCTGTCTCTTCCCCCCTCCCCTGTGTCTTCACCCCCTCTCCCTCCCCTGTGTCTCTACCTCCCCTCACCCTCCCCTGTGTCTCTTCCCCCTCCCCTGGCTCTCTTTCCCCCTATCCCCTGTGTTGCTTTTCCTCCTCCCTCCCCTTTGTCTTTCCACCTCCCTCACCTTTGTCTCTTTTTAACCCCCTCCCTTCCCCTGTGACTCTCCCCCCTCTCCCTCGTCTGTGACTCTCCCCCTCTCACTCATGTGTGTCTCCTTCCCCCTCCCTCCGCTATGTCTCCTTCCCCCTCCCTCCCCTGTGTCTCCTTCCATCACTCCCCTGTGTCTCCTTCCCTTTCCCCCTCCCTCCCCTTTGTCTCTTTTTACCCCCCTCCCTTCCCCTGTGTCTCTCCCCCTCTCTCTCATCTGTGACTCTCACCCCTCTCCCTCACATGTGTCTCCTTCCCCCCTCCCTCCCCTGTGTATCCTTCCCCCCCTCCCTCCTCTGTGTCTCCTCCCCCTCCCTCCCCTGTGTCTCTTTTTAGCCCTCTTTCTCCCATAACTCTCTTTCCCCCTTTCTTCCTCCCTTGTGTCTCTTTCCCCCTCTCCTCCCCTGTGTCTCTTTCCCCCTCTCCCCCCTGTGTCTCTTTCTCTCCTCTCCCCCTGGTCTCTTTTCCCCCTCCCCCATGTCTCTTCCCCCTTTCCCCCCATGTCTCTCACCCCCCCTCTCTCATGTCTCTTAACCCCCTCTTCCTTCCCCCCCCCCCCACTTTCACCCCTTATCCTCCCTCCTTCCCATCCTCCTCCCTCCTTCCCCTCCTCCTGCAATGGACACAACTGCGTTACCAACATCACAAACGTTACATTACAAACACTGACAACTATATATGTGATTGTATCACATAAAATAGTTGTCAAACTACGAAACGTTGTCACGCTTTGCGAGCTCGCAAAGCGAGCTCGCAAGAACTGCATCCCTCGCGAAGCGAGGGATGCAGTTTGGTCCGCAAATGCCGGACCCTCGCGAAGCAAGGGGCCGCATTTGCGGAAGGTGGAGGCTCCAACTTCGGCGGCAATGAGCCGAGGGCTCATTGCAGGCCGCAAATGCAGGCCCTCGCGAAGCGAGGGTCCGCATTTATGGAGGTGGAGGCTCAAAGGCGCCCCAGACGCGGTAACAAACACCCACACAAGGAGCACCATTACGACCTTGCAAACCGTGTGCACCAAAAAAGTCAAAACACAATAAATACCCCCTAAACACACATAAAAAGCTTACCCACAGCAAGGGGGGCACGCAGAACCTCTGAAAGTTAAGTTACACTCCATTTAGGTCCAAATCCCCGAGATCAGACACATGAAAATCCCCTAAGCGAGAGAAAAAATGGCAGCCGAAAAAAACAAAAACAAGGCTCAAAGCCTCAGGACTGCCCAGCCACGTCCAAATTAGCCAAGAAGGGATCCGAGATAAGTTTGGAAACCCGCATTAACCCCACGGAATCCGAGATAAGCTCGGAGACCTGCATTAACCCCACATTAACCATCGCAGTGGGGGTCCTGATCGCATGCGATTGGGGACCCCTGCTGCAATGAAAATTAAAAATTCCTATACAGAGCCCCATCAACCATTAATTAACCCTGTCACTCATGGGGGTCAATATAGACCCCCATAAGCACTTATTAACCCCCTCACTCATGGGGGTCAATACAGACCCCCATAAACCCCTAATTAACCCTGTCATTCATGGGGGTCAACATAGACCCCCATAAGCCCTTCATTAACTGTGTCACTCATGGGGGTCAATACAGACCCCCATAAGCACTTCATTAACCCCCTCACTCGTGGGGGTCAATATAGACCCCCTTAAGCCCTTCATTAACCCTGTCACTCATGGGGGTCAATACAGACCCCCATAATCACTTAATTAACCCCCTCACTCTTGGGGGTCAATACAGACCCCCATAAACCCCTATTTAACCCTGTCACTCATGGGGGTCAATATAGACCCCCATAAGCCCTTCATTAACCCTGTCACTCATGGGGGTCAATACAGACCCCCAAAAGCCCTTCATTAACTGTGTCACTCATGGGGTCAATACAGACCCCCATAAGCACTTCATTAACCCCCTCACTCTTGGGGGTCAATACAGACCCCCATAAACCCCTATTTAACCCTGTCACTCATGGGGGTCAATATAGACCCCCATAAGCCCTTCATTAACCCTGTCACTCATGGGGGTCAATACAGACCCCCAAAAGCCCTTCATTAACTGTGTCACTCATGGGGTCAATACAGACCCCCATAAGCACTTCATTAACCCCCTCACTCATGGGGGTCAATATAGACCCCCATAAGCCCTTCATTAACCCTGTCACTCATGGGGGTCAATACAGCCCCCCATAACCCCTTCGTTAACCCTGTCACTCATGGGGGTCAATACAGACCCCCATAAGCACTTCATTAACCCCCTCACTAATGGGGGTCAATATAGACCCCCATAAGCCCTTCATTTCCCCTGTCACTCATGGGGGTCAATACAGACCCCCATAAGCACTTAACCCCCTTACTCATGGGGGTCAATATAGACCCCCATAAACCCCTAATTAATCCTGTCCCTCATGGGGGTCAATATAGACCTGCATAAGTCCTTAATTAACTCTGTCACTCATGGTGGTCAATACAGACCCCCATAAGCCCTTCATTAACCCCGTCATTCATGAGGGTCAATATAGACACCCTAAGCCCTTCATTAACCCTGTCACTCATGGAGGTCAATACAGACCCCCATAAGCACTTAATTAAACCCCTCACTCATGGGGGTCAATACAGACCCCCATAAACCCCTAGTTAACCCTGTCACTCATAAGGGTCCATACAGACCCTCATAACCCTCTATTTAACCCCATCAGTCCCATAAGGGTATATTAAGACCATTATGGGCCTGTTACAACCCAACATTAACCACATAAGTGCCATGACGGTCCTCAAGGACCATCATGACACGAAGTATAAACACTACACTGCACTATATCCCCCAATAAAACATTAAATATCAACTAAACACCCTCTACACTAACCTATTAACACCTACACTACCTGCCTACACGACCTACTGCCTAATAACCCCCTCCCCACCACTGTAATTACAGAAAATAAAAAACCTAAAGTCACTAAAAATACAAAATCTACATTACATTAAAAAAAAAACTAAATCACAAAAAAAAAATCTACATTACAGAAAATAAAAAAAACCTAAGTCACAAAAAATTAAAAAGGAACATTGCAGAAAATAAAAAAATACATTACAACCCCCCCCCCCCACACTACAGAAAATAAAAAAAAAATACACACCTGAAAAGGAAATATATATAATACATACAATACAAATACATACAATACAAATAAAATGAAATACAATACAATACACCCCTATCTAATATACAATACATCTTACAAATCTATGTAATATACATCACCAAATCTATCTAATATACAATAAATACTATCTATCTAATATACATCCTATCTATCTAATATACATACCCCAATCTATCTAAATAAATACCATAATCTAATATACATCCTATCTATATAATAAACATCACTCAATCTATGTAATATACAATAAATACCACAATCTAATATACATCCTATTTATCTAATATACATCTCCCAATCTATCTAAATAAATACCACAATCTAATATACAATATATATTATGCTATCTATATAAAACACATACCCCTAGCTAACATACAATAAATGCTTTCTATATATAAAATAATCTAATTCTAAGCTAAAATAAAATAATTAAGACCACTTACCTTTGCAGATGTCCCTTCAGATCAGCCACCTAGGGAAAAAAAAAAATTAGTGCAACACATTTACAGTAAATAAATAAACATTCTAAATATTCAAAACATTCTAAATATTCTACTCACCGTTCCAGCATGTCCCCGTCTTTTCCGGTGTGGCCCCTGTTAAAAAAAAATAACATTAATACACATACATAAGCATAAAAACAAAAGAAAATAAACATAATCTACTGTCTATCAAATTCACCCAATCAGGAGGCGCCAATGTGTGAGCCAATCAGAAAGGGATACACCCTAAAATCCCACTCTGATTGGATAATGCACCTGTCAATCTTTATTTTGACCAATCACAAGGCGCAGATGCCTTCAGCCAATTACAATGGAATACACCCCCACAGGGTGATTGGCTGGAGGCATTTGCGCATTCTGATTGGTTGCACTGACAATAGACAATCACAATGAAATACACCCCCACGTACTGATTGGTGAAGGCATTTGCACCTTCTCATTGGCTGTTGTCAATGTCAATCAGTATTACAGCCAATGGGAAGGCGCAGATGTCTTCAGCCAATCATGTATCCCATTGTGATTCGCTGATGGCAATAAAGCCTTTGGATTGGTTCAAATAAAGATTGACAGGTGTGTTATCCAATCAGAGTGGGGTTTTGGGGTGTATCCCTTTCTCATTGGCTCACAATTGGCGTCTTTTTATTTTATTCTGGAACACTCCGTAGGAAGCTCATTAGCGTCGGGAACATCAGCGAGTGCGGATGTGTGTTATTTTTTTTTACTTTTTTTTTAGGGCCCATCCGGGGCAGAAGACGAGGAGGCCGGAGACATCGCGGGAAGGTAAGTACAATGTAGAATATGTTTATTTTACTTGGTTTTATGTCTATGTATGTGTGCTAATGTAATATTTTTTTTAACAGGCACCGGAGAAGATGAAAAGAAGGACGGGACATGCTGGAAAGGTGAGTAGAATATTTAGAATGTTTATTTTATGTAAATGTGTTGTAGTAATTTTTTTATCTTTTTTACCCTAGGTTGCTGATCTGAAGAAACATCTCAAAGGCAAGTGGTCTTAATTATTTTATTTTAGCTTAGAATTAGGGTTGCTATATAGAGATAGCATGTATTGTATATTAGATAGATAGGGGGATGTATATTACATAGATAGTATTTATTGTGTATTAGATAGGGGGATGTATATTAGATAGATAGTATTGTATATTAGATAGGGGGATGTATATTAGATAGGGGTGTATTGTATTTAATTGTATTTAATTGTATTGTATTGTATGTATGCATTGTATGTATTGTATTGCATGTATAATATGTATTTCCTTTTCAGGTGTGTAATTTTTTTTTCTGTAGTGGGGGGGGGGGGTTATAATGTATTTTTTTATTTTCTGCAATGTTCCTTTTTTTATTTTTTGTGACTTAGGTTTTTTTTTGTAATGTACATTTTTTATTTTTTGTGATTAGTTTTTTTTATTTTATGTAATGTAGATTTTTGATGACTTTAGTTTTTTTGATTATTACAGTGGTGGGGAGGGGGTTATTAGGTGGTAGGTAGTGTAGTGTAGGTAGGTAGTGTAGCTGTTAATAGGTTAGTGTAGAGGGTGTTTAGTTGATATTTAATGTTTTATTGGGGGGTATAGTGCAGTGTAGTGTTTATACTTAGTGGCATGATGGTCCTTGAGGACCGTCATGGCACTTATGTGGTTAATGTTGGGTTGTAACAGGCCCATAATGGTCATAATATACCCTTATGTGACTAATGGGGTTAAATAGAGGCTTATGATGGTCTGGATAGACCCCCATAAGTGACCGGGTTAAAATGGTGTAGTGCTTACACTTTGGGTCATGAGGGTCCTGGATGACCCTAATCGCACTTATAGTGTTATTACATGCGTTCAATAGTGTGTTAGAGGGGTCTATATAGTTGAGGCACACAGTACACTCACATTGTGTGACAAACAGCATTTCAACACTTTCTTTTATTGAACGCCATTTTTTGATGAGCAAGTCGCTAGTTGTATAATAAAATACAGCTAAGTCATTTACAGCCTTACTAAATTGTGATTGGGCCAATTGAATAGGTCTCTATATAAGTACAGAGCATATTTTTTTACAAAAGTTTTTAGTTAGTGAAGACCTTGCTTTCGGATAGAAGTTCACTAACTAAAAGTATTTGTAAAAAAATATGCTCTGTGCTTATGTAGAGCCCTATTTAATTGTCCAAATCACAATTAAATAAGGGTGTTAGTTTCTCTTTCCATAGATTACTCATTCTTTACTACACTGATAAACTTCTAGATGAGGGTGTATAGATAGCAATCGGGTTGCCCAATATTGCAGATATAATTAACCATATAAAATTCCAGAAAAATATTTTGACTGTTTTTGTTACCCTGACCTTTCACTCTTCAACAGCTTTTATACTTGTTTACATAAGACAATGAGATAATCCATCTCTCCCCCATCTAGCAACATGGTACTACCCACTAACAGCCAATAACAGTTTATTTACATATGAAATCCAATAAGAATTTAACACATACTTTGGTAAAATATGTGTGTATATCTACTTTATATGATACACTTGTGCACAGTAAATAACACTTATTAGACCTTGGGGATGACTAAAAATACATTTTTGTTATGACTAAGTGCTTGTGAACGGTCTCTAACTGAAAGTGCTAAGTAATGGGTCATGTAGACTTAACCATTTCATAGCTATATCTTACACAAATGGAAAATACTGGCTTACAGCTTACATCCCAGCCAAATATCACACTAACTGGAAAGAGTGATAATTTTATATATTTATACGCTAAAAATGTAAGGATATTTCTATCTTTTCCCCAACAATCACTATTCAGTTGCTTCAATAGATCCTTCCGTCAAGCCCGTAAATGGCTAAACATGAACAATAGGTTACTGGTACCAAGGAGGTCTCGCAATGGTCCTACTTACAAATCGTAGCACTAATTAAGCAAGTAAAAAAGCAATTCTGTACTTTTATTAGAAGTGAAAGTGATGTTTAATCTTAGAATTAATAGCACAACATTCTCAAGCTCGCAAATCACGAAAAATAAATACTTTATTTCTTGTTCAATTTTAGTCATAAAGTCCTACGGGCTTCAACCTCCAAGCCCGTAGGACTTTGGAATCCAACCTCTATTTTCTTCAAAGTCCTAAGGGGCTTGAGTAACGAGTTACGAGCTTGAAGGTCATTCAAGCCCGTAGGACATTGGACGGAAATTCAACATGAAATAAAGTATTATATTTTGGTGATGTGCGAGCTTGAGAATGTTGTGCTTTTAATTCTAATTTTACCCATTGTTTTTCCCATCATTTACAGTGCTTTACAGTGCTGTATTGTATTTATATTTGCATTTACAGTGCTCTGAGTTTGCGGGCTTGAAACACGAGTTACGGGCTTGCGTCTGCGATCATGTTCAAGCACACAAATGTTTACTGCCAATAGCATGGTTTGCGATTATTTGGAAGGGGGACTAACTTGCGGGCCAATTGAATAGGTACGATAAAGTAGAGCTACTGGAGCAAGTAGCTCAAAAGTAGCAATTCGGAAAGTTACTTGCAGCCCCGAATTAAATGAGGCCCTTAGAAAGCAGAACAAATACTAAGATTAGAGATATTAATGTACACTGCTGTACATGAAAAATCTGTTCTGAAAAAGTTGGGAGCATTTACATTTTAGAATTCCATTTGCTTGATTCACACATTTTTTTTATTTTTGCTACTATTTATTAGATGGAATAAGGAATCTAGTACAAATCGTTACTTGCTTCCAGCATTATAGCAGCAAATTATTAAGGCAATAGAATTAAATGACAGATTTATAATGACCTTGTGTAACTTGTGGTGTAAAAGCCAAGAGATGAATTAGTTTTACTTTGCTTTCCTTTGGAAGGAGACGGTTACAAATTGGAAAATCGAAAGCTGAAATCTACAGTTCAAACCTCAGAAAATGTAACATTTACAGTAAAACAAGAATTCGGGAAGTTATAAGTCTTTGAAAAATGGAACAAATTGAGACTTAATGAAAGACGATATTTGCTGTCTACCTGGTCTGTTGATATTTTTGATGTTTATTCTGTTTGGATTGTTTCAGATATGTGGCCAGTATTCTATAGTAGATAATGGATTTTAACATCCACATAATGTACATTTTAAGCGATACATCCTGAACATTTTAACCCATTATGTTCTGTGCACCCCAGTTCTTTCTCTCCAATACATCCGAACTATTCAGTCCTAAATTTTCTACACCATTCTGTTTCTGGTGGAATTATAATGAGGGATACTAAAAGCAGAACTTATGTATGATCACATATTCCTAGTTCTTCACTCTACCTTCTACCCATTGCAGTTAGTGAATTTAGACCTCTGTATTGAACATGTAAAGTGAGAGAAAGGAAAATAGAGATCTAGAGAATTTATATAGCCTCAAAGAAGAAGAAATGTTGCACATTTATACAGTATATTGAATTAGATAAATAAAAAAAATAAAAAATATATATATATATATATTGTATTTTATTGTATTATATGTAATCATTATTTTATAGTTACTATCACGGCATTCTGTATAAACACAGCATACAGCTCCTGGTATTCCTAGGCGAACTCCCATCCAAGTACTGAACAGGCATGGCTTCAGGGTGGTTTGACCTCTTGGTTTCATAACTGGAATTAAACCCAGGTCGCAGTAGTGAAAGCACCCAGTGCTAACTGCTGGAATACTTAGTATAGATAGGCATTTGTTTTCCTGAGGAAACTTATTATTATTTAAAAAGTACATACTTTATGACTATTTCACAAAAAGTACTTAACAAATAAACTATACTATTACTGCCTGTACAATACTATCTCCATATATTTTGTTTATAATTTGTCATGATATTTTAAGTGATGTAAATATTTCAATGATTTATTGATATATCTAGAGCGTGCACGATAAATGGGTGCTTTTTTTTTGTTGCTGTAGGTGTTGTAATCAAATATCCATTACAGAGTTATAATTGGCACTTTATGTAACCATTTCATTAGATTCACTGAATGTTCTACGTATCTTACTAAATTAAACTTGGAGCTTGAGGTTGGACTTGCACATCTGTTTCTCAGTCCAGTTAGAACTGAGCTTGTAGGATCTAAAGAATTACCTTTCTGGCATGTGAAATGAGTGCAATTGTTTGATAATTGGAGCACTCTTTGGCACTGCCTTTTTTTGGGATTGAGATGTAGACTTTCAAAATGTTTTCAAATTTGTTGGCATAACGCAAGAAACACCTTCACAGCATCATCTTGTAGGATTTGGAACAGTTCAACTCCTGCAGCCTTGTCAGGGCCCACCTCATTTCACTCTCCAAGATGCCTTCCTCCAGTTCATTGGGCAAACTATTGAGGGTATCAATGCTGTTGGTAATATCCTTCCTGTATAAATGTTCAGTGTATTCCTGCCAGTTCTTCTTTATCTAATCTCCTTCTGATATGTCACTACCATTTTTGTCTTTTATTAGGTACACTTTGCTTTGAGATCCTTCATTTTTATGAAGGGAGGTTTTGACTTTCCCATTATGTTATTTTCTTCTATCTCTTTACAATGCTCCTTATACAGTAGAATGTCTATTTGCCTCTTCTTCCTATCTTCCTAGAACTACTACATTCAGTTGGAAAATATTTTCCTATTTATACTATGTTTTGCTTTTCATTTTTGCTGGGCTTCTTTCACAGCCAGTTCACCTTTTTAACTTTCTTTCTTTTGGAAATATTCTTTGACAGTTTCTGAACAATGTCACAGTTAATCTGGAAATTTTTCTACCATGTCTAGTGCTTTAAATATATTTTTACATTCACTGGATATTCACACTTTATTATTCTGCATATGCTTGGTCGGATGATTTTCCCTCTTTTTCTTTAGTTTCATTTGCAATAACTTTGCAAAAAGACGTTCATGATCTGTTGCAAGAGGGTGTTTACTATGACCAGGGAATTATCATGACAGAATTCTCCTAATCTCTGACCTGCTTCATTTTGTACTCCAAGGCCAAGTTTACCCACTATTTTAGCTATATTTTTGGTTCCCTGCTTTAGAATTGATGAGAGTAACAACTTTTATTGGTGCTATATCTAGAAGGTGTTGAATAGCCTTGTAGAATTGGACATCTTCAGTCTCTTCAATATCCATGGTTGGAGCATAGATCACTATGATATTAAGTGCCTTGCCTTGAATTTGAATTGAATTAATTCTATCATTATTGTAATGTAATAAAGCACTGCACTGGCACACTTTGATTGATTATGAGGGCTTCTTCATTTCTTCTTCAGCATAATTGACCATAATAGAAGATTTGGTGATTGTCTGATATGAAATGTCCCATTTCAGTTAATTTGAGTTCACCAATTCCCAGGAGATCAATGTTTAATCTTGTCATCTCATGTTTAAATACATCTAGTATGCCATGGTTCATAGTTCTAATGTTCCTTGCTGAATTGTTCTTTGGAGCAGCAGATTTTCCTTCCTTCCAGACAAATCCGTAGCTGGGTGTCCTCTTGATTTTGGCCCAACCACTTCATTATATGTGATCCTGTACTCATCCTCTGCTCTTCCACAGTAATGTAGTAGACACCTTCTGACCTGAGGGGTTCATCTACTGGAGTCATATTTGTATGTTTCTGGTTGTGCTTGTCCATAAGATTATTTTGGCAAAGATACTGGAGTGGGTTGCAAGTTCCTTCTCCAGTGGAACGCAATTTGTCTGCCCTCTCTGCTAGGATCTGCCCATCTTGGGTGGCCCTACATGGTATAGCTCACAGATTCATTAAAGCACACAAGGCCCTTCACCATGACAAGGTAACGATCCAGTAGGGGTTCTCATAACCTACACCTGTTCTATAAAATTTCCGACCCTTGTTTTTCATCTCATCATAGTCTGCACTTAAATGTTGAGAGTTATAGAAGGTTAGTGAAAGTCGGGTCTGGGCAAGATAGTGGGAGATGTCATGTTTCAGAGCTTTTGTATGACTAGGAGAGGCATGCCCAGGATGGGATCTGATGCTGCTAGATCTTTTCTAATTCATAACAAAATGGGCTCCCATCTCTTTCATTTTAGGCTGAATTAGATTATTTTACACAACTGATATGTAGAGCCTATCAGGTGCTATACAAATTTCCCAAGGAATACATATTATTTAAATATTTGTTTTTGTTATCTTGTTTTGTTTTCCTCATCACAAAAATAAACTGTATTCCTTGTCATATTAGGTTGAAAGATATATATTTTCTTTGATTGATGTTCTATAATACCATGGGTGTATTTAGGTTTTATGCTTCTCTATGCCATTCAGATTTGAGTGCCCCCAACATCCCACTTGCAGCTTCACCTTTCCCCTTTAAATATCTCAAATCATATATTTGTGTGTGTTTATGTACTGTATGTATGTTTTTTAAATTGGTTTAGACATTCAAATGTGAACACAGATGTACTATTTATTTACTTTACTACTGTACGGTTGAAGGCTTCTATCGCTCTTTTGCCCCCCATATATTAAATGACTGTTGTGGTGAACTATCTACTCACAAGGTCTACAACACATGCTGGGATCCAGCTCCATGCTGATGATAGCAGTAACCTTGAAACGGCTGTACGTTGGTAGGATTCCCAGCTTTTGTATCAACCAACCTTGTGGCTTTGCATAAAAGCTGTGTAATGCAGCTGGCATAAGCTTAAAGGAAGCCATGTTTAAATGGTTTATGAGTTGAAAAGTGATGCATGTGTGGGCAAATTTGCATGTCCCTGCTCAGCTTCCCAGAATGCAATGTAATAATGGTATTTCTCAGAATTCTGAGCAGGAAATAATTTATTTTAACTTGACTTAGACATTCAAATGTGAACACAAATGTACTATATATATATATATATATATATATATATATATATATATTGTGACAGAGTGAGACCAGGGACTGGCTTGGGCCCCATATATTGCGAAGCTCACTTTTCCCAGGAGGTGACAGAGTTAACTGGAGGAGTTTAATTAGCTCAGGTGAGCACAGATATGAAAAGAGTAGGACAGAGAGATGGGTGTGGCCGTCTTGTGGACTTCAACCTGGCAGTGAGAGGCTAATTGAGGCAGACTCTGTTTGGGCACTCAGCCTTGGGAAGGCTGTGAAAGCAAACTGAGAAAAGTTTGCATGAATGAGAATACAGACTCACGGAAGTGTATGCTGTTTGCATGAGATCCAGAGAGAAAAATAAACTGTTTATTTGAGCTGAGAAAGGACACAGAGAGACTACATAGGCATGGAGCTGATAACCAAGTCGCTGAGGAAGAGAAATTCTGGACTTATGAGGAATACAGGCCAGTGACTTTAATCATCATTATTTGGATTCTTTGTTCTTCTTACTGATAGTAAGGAACTGTCATGGTGAAGGTAATGCTCTGATGAAAGCTTGGCATGTTTCTTTCTTCAATTTCTTTTGGATTATATGTTTTGTGAAACTGGCTCCTAATTTAGTAACATTTGAAAAAGCATTTAAAGACTCCTGAAACTTCATGTGTGCTACAAACAAGGCCACAGAATCAGTGAGAAACGGATAGCTTGTCACAATACAGTAGGACCACCGCCTATTTTCGACATCAGCAGTGCGTAGGCAATGAAACGGCACATGTCGTGAGCTGGCTTGATGGGTATATAAGGGGATATGTAGACAAACATAAGAACCATCTCTTCCATGGTTAAAGCATGACAGTTATCTGACTTTGAAAAGGGAATGATCATTGGCTTTCAGCCATTGGTAGCAGTATTTCTGAAACAGCGCAGTTTGTGAACTGTTCACGTGCTGCTGTGGTTAAAGTGTACCCTGACTGGACAAACTGCCCAATTGTGAATAAACGGCATGGAAACTGCGGAGCACCTTGTGCCATTGATGTCAAAGGTGAACGTCGGCTCTGAAGGAGGTTGAGGGCTAACCGACAGTTGAGTAAATCATCATCCAAACAAACCAGGGAGCTACCAGAAGTGTGCCTAAAATGACAGTACAGCAAACTCTGTTGTGTATAAGGCCCGAAGCAAACAACTGGTCAGTGCACCCATGCTGACGAGGGTTCGTCGTCAGAGATGGCTTGTATTTGCATAACAGTACCGAAATTGGACTTCTTCTGATTGGCAAATGGTTGCCATCTGTGATGAGTTATGTTTTCTGCTCCATTGACTTGACAGACGTTGGCGTGTCAGGCGCAAAACCTCAGAGAACAAAAATTCTGCAACCATTGTCGGAAGAAAACAAGCTGGTGGCGGCAGCGTTGTTGTCTGTAGAATGTTTTGGATGTTGGAGGAGCATGACAAAGACTTCCAAGCCCTTTTCTGGCCTCCATATTTCCTAGACTTGATCCCCATCGTGCACTTGTGGAACCAGCTCGATCACTATGTTCACCGTATGGATCCTCCACCATGCACTCTTCAGCAGCTGTCGGATGCACTGCAGCCTGCATAGCTCCAGATACACTTGCCTACCTTCCAGCATCTTATTGGCTCATACCATGCCATCTAGCTGCTCTCTGTGCTGTGCAAGCTGGTTATTTGGGATATTAATAATAATAATAATAATAATAATAATAATAATAATAATGTGACTCAGCGGTGTATATATACAGTATACCACTACCCATAGACATTTCTGTGCATATACAAATATATTTGAATGTACTGCACTTCATCTTCCTGTTCTTCAATAAAATCATAATGGAAACAATTTTTTTACAATATAAAATTATTATTATAGACCTTCCACTGTACAAAGGTAGGTTTAATATAAACTGATTACAGTATGGGCTAAAACAACTTAAGGATGATGTATTTAGTAGCTTTGTACTCCAGCAAAAAGGCAGTCAATAAAAGTATACAATATACAGTTAACAGATAGTTTAAATGAACTCCGACACATGGAGGTGAAGAAGCACATCTGTCAGTGTGTACTGCTGAAACTGATATTTCCATGCACCTCTTAATGGTTTCTGTGCTACTGATGAGCTAGGCTTTATGTGCTGTTAGGCAATTGTACGTGAATGATGTGTGCCATAAAGAAGTTAAGATTGTGTTAGCTGGAGAAGGACTTAACAGGCTCCTGAAGCACCGATACCTCTTTAACTAAGTGCTTACAGACTGTGATATTAAAAACAAGAAGTAATTAACAGCATGCACAAAGATAGGTGAAGAGGTTGGAGTATAAGGTGAGTGCTAAAAAGTTTTTTGCTGTATACAGAAAATATACTATAGTAAATGGCATTGTGGCCATATATTTAAAATATATTCTATTGAAGAAGTGCAAAATATTTTTAGATTGTGTAAAATAAATACTTCTCTGTATTACCTTTTATAAGGAACTATACTGCAGCACTAACAACCATTTTATTTCCCACAGATCTACTTCCTGAGGTGTGAGGAGACTTTGAATGCACAGGATGCTTCTATCTGGACATTGGACATGCTGCAGCTAATTGACAATGCCTTCATTAGGACTAATGGAAAACTTCTTATTTTCCCAAGGACTTGCCATCCTGAAGCAGAACTAGAATAGACAGTTTGTAAAGAAAAGAAAATCCGCTCTACTTCTCACTGTGGTGTAGAGAATAATTAAATATTACATCTAGGGTTTTGTAAAGTTGATATCACATAGATCTGCAAAATGAAAGTATATATACATCTGTGAGGACATTGTATATTATTTCATATTAATAGTGATTCTGATGCAATAGCGAGGGCATGGAACACTTCATTGCACAGTGTGTAACTGTGTAAAGAAAGTTTGATAACTTGAACTTTCGTAATAGCTTTGAACCTGAGGGTATGTTTTATGTAGAGGACAATGGAGAGAGTGGTGGGGGATTTATAAAACTGTTGGACCTTTTAGTATTTGCCACATACCCCCTTCTTCCGCTACATGATCAGAAAGAAGCAGCTTGCAAATTTATTTGCGAAAACTGATCCTGCAAAAATGTAAAATGGTCTCCACATGCAACTTTCTCCAAAATATCATAGATGCCTCAGGGGAGCAGCAGATGTTTTTTATTCTAATTAAAGACTAGCTTTATGGCATTTTTCATGTTAATAATGCTAATTTAAATATGCTTAATCAAGCCCTACCTTCTCACGTTTATTTTGTTATATTGTGGTCACTTCTTCTTAGGGTTAGGGAGTATCAGGTAAGGAATGCCAAAATTAGGCCAGGAGTTTAGGATTTGTTATTATGATGACTCTGTAAAACAGGAAATCCCGGCCTGTGTTGCACTCCGGAACCAATGTTGGCTACCACTGCTTTATCAGCTTCCAAAAACACGCATTACTCGTGAGTGTGGCTGTTTGAGAAGGCTGAATAACCAATATAACAGACTAAAATCTCCAATTAAAAGATTATGTTCCTTTCAGCACATCGAATTTTGTGAGAATTTACTGCATTTTAAAGCCATAATATAAAGGACTTTATTACTAGTGTTAAAGAAGTTTTTCAGGCAACTTCAGTGAATGTATTTAGGCGCTTTTTGTATTAACCTCAGGTAGCTTTTATTAAAGCTGTACATTTATTGTGCGATAAAATGTAAAAATATAGTGTTTTCATTAAACCAACAATCACTCAGAGGTACACAGAGGAACAGTAAAAAATAAAACATGGTGATAATAGCTGGATCTGTTTACAATTGTTTATATATTTACAGAGGCAATAAATGGTTAGTGCTTGCTTTACGAAATAAAAGTGGTTTCTACAATTACTAAATATCAACAATTTCCTCTTGAAAGCCAATGAACACCTATTCTTGATATACATCTTGTTTTACTGGAATCATAGCATATACTTTAAGAAATCCGAGAATGCACCAAGGCAATATTGGAGGAAAAAAGTGGCGCTTGTCACTGATCGAGATAAACTTGATTCTCTTAGGGTGTAAAGTGGGTTTCTGAGGCCAATGGCCAGTGAATAGAAAGTAGAAATTTTAGCCCCAGATAACCCCTTTACAGACTCTGAAGACATAAGTGAAACTAGAAAATTGTTTATTTTTTGTTAAACATCTCATACTAATTTGCAACTCTATTAGCCTTATTAAATTCCCTCCATGTGTAAAACCGTAGCCTGTAACGTAGCCTGCAAGACTTGAGGCTATGAAATTGGCCCCATAAAGGGGTAAGGGCAAGAAAAGGCTACGGGATGTGGAAATTTGAACTGCGCACCTGCAGATCCTTTGATCTGTCAAGCCCGTAACTGTTAGGTTGGACTAGAATATCATATTTACGGATTTATCAATATTGCATTATTTTTGGAATGTGGGTCCTATAGAAACTCGTAATTGAAGCCTGTAAGGCTTTGAAATCTAACCTCGATGTTTCAGTCACGTAATTATGATGATCTAATTTACCATTGGCTCCCTCTAAACCCGTAACTACAGGTTTGACTAATTGATCATGTTCACGGCCGCACATCCAACGTGCTACAAATGGTTTACGGGTTTGCGTCTCAAGCCTGTAACTCGCTGCATGGTCTAATTCAATAGCTATGTAAAGCAGCCGAATTTCAAGCCCGCAGCCTTTGCAGGTTTGCCGATTCCACTACGGGCTTCGAATTTAATAGGGCTGTATCTCTAGGTGCCTTGAGGGAAATCGGTCTCAAACATGGGGCAAAATAATATCCTTCTATATGATTACATCAGTCTGCTTTTGACACAACATATGCACTATTGATGTGATTTTATGTGCTATTCGGCTGTCCTGTGTTTCACCTATTCCTGGGACCCGACAGTATAACTTATCTCTATTTGCCTAAATTTCTTTCTTGTCATTTATACAGTTTATCTTTTTTGCCGTCAGACCCAAACTTTTAACTGTGAGTCTAAACTTGTTGATTGCTACCTGATATTAAATTGAAATGGATAAAGTTCTAATGGGGAAATTAGTACGTTTAAATAAAAAACGAAAGGAAAAAACACTGGTAATATTTCCTATCCGCTTGAAGGGTATGTTTATAGGCTCTTTTGAGGATCTTGTTTGGATAACCTCGATCTTTAAATCAAATTTTTAGGTCTTGTGCCTGTTCATTGAACTGTCTCACTGTTTCTCTTAAGGCGAATAATATTAAAAATGTAATTAATATTCACACAATATTATATAGTTAAGATCTTTTTTCATCATCATGATTAAATAAATTATTTTTTTATTAAATAATATTCACATCATATCAATTATTAAGATATTAAATTATTATAATTTCTCTTTTTGTTTCATGCATTAATATAGTCTATAGAGTTTTCTATTTTTTGTCCTGCGATATATCAAACAGCTATATTAACATCTATATTAACATCTATTTTATTATCATACATATACTGAGAGAGAAATACTAATTCTATATATATTTTTTTTTTTCTCACAGGAAACAACAAAGTATGTTCCTTGTCTGGTATATAGTCTCAAAGATTGATAGTATATATAATATTATCATATATATACACAGTAAAATTCAGGGTATGTAATTTCCAATGTAGAACCTGTTGTTTGTTCCACTATATAAATAAAGCTGGTTTGATTCAATAGACGCAATGACGTCATACTCTAATGCGTGTCACATGATCAACGTGACGCGGACACCAAGAAGAGAGACCTGGAAGTGCTCAGGCCTTAAATAGGCCACAATCTTTACTATTCCCTAGCCCATGAGGAAGCACAATACAGGGGCGAAATGGACCGTCGGTAGGAAGGGGAGGATGGTGTATTTAACCTAAGTCTATGTGAGGTGTACTAGTAGAGATTTTCTCTCCATACAAAACGCAAGTACTTAGGCATATTTAATGCCAGCAAGGGATATAAGTGATGCTTCTTTTTTCTTTTTTCTGCACTTAAACAGTAAAACCAAACATTGTGTTATGGTTTAATGATTTTAAAGGTGACATGTATGCATCCTTAGAGATATATATATTTTCCTCCCTTGTATACTTCAGTACAGCGTATTTATATGCACCATTCCTTTCCCTATTTTGTCTTTTTGTTTTTAATCATTTTTGTATTTAGTGTACTATTTTTAAAAAGTGTGTCTCATTCCTATATATAATAACTAGCTAATTCCCCTTCAAAAAATGACAGCAATGAAATTGTAAGTGAGCTAATGCTGTTTGGTGTGTAATAATGAAATATATAATACATTAATAAATGAATATACTGTACCTATTTTGAAGCATTGTGTTGAAGAGCTGTCAATGTGTTTTGATGTTGCTGCAGCATTAGTGGTGGGGAGCTGTTGTGTAAGCATGGTGAATGTGTGCAGTGTAATACTGTGCGTGCGCGAGACGAAACCGTTAGCGTAGTGGTGTACTTCCGCATTGGCGTAAAATGGCGGGTAATCGGTGGTATGCGTCTTCGCGGATTATCCGTAGGTGCTTAGTGGTGTTTTGCGAGTTTCTTGTGGTGTTTTGCGAGTGTGTAGTGGTGTTTTCCGTGTTTAGAGTGCTGTAGCCTCGTTTTCGTTTTGTTCGTCGGCCATTTTTTCTCTCGCTTAGCGATTTTCTTAGTGTCTAAACTCTTTTATTTTTATTGAAATGAAGGTGTAACTTGCTTTTTTGAGGTGCTGAATTGTTCCTCTTGCTGTAGGTAAGCTTTTTATGTGTGTGTTGTGTGTATTTATTGTGTTTTAAATGTTTTTATGTTCGCGTGTTGCGTCCGATTTTTGCGAGGTCGTAATGTGTGCTAACGTGTCTCGTATGGTGTTTGCGTGTGTAACCTCCTTTTCGTTTTGCTCAGCGCCCATTTTTTCTGTCTCTTATCAAATTTTTTAGTGTGTAAACTCTTTTATTTTGAGTGAAATCAAGGTGTAAGTTGGTTTTTTGAGGTGCTGGATGCTCCCTGTTGCTGTAGGTAAGTTTTTTATGTATGTGCTGTGTGTATGTATTGTGTTTTGAATTTTGTAATGTTCGCGAGTTGCGTCCGAGTGTTGCGAGGTCGTAATGTGTGTTAACGTGTGTCGCATGTTGTTTGCGTTGCGAGGAAAAGTTTGCGAGGGTCGTAATTGGTGTGTCGTGTTGTTTGCGTTGCGACATAAAGTTTGCGAGGGTCGCAGTTGCTGGCATGGAGCGCCTTCGGTGCTCCATGCCAGCAACTAAGGCCCTCGCCCACTGCCCTCGCTTCACAGCGGGCCCTCGACCACTGCCCTCGCTGCGCGAGCCGCGGCCCTCGCTACGCAAGCGTTAGCAACAACTCGCATGCTCACAACTATATATGTGATACATTTCTTCTGTTGCATACTGATGATTACTAAATATTTTGCATATGAGGCCTGCATAAATGTATCATAGATACTTCTGATACTATTGCTATATTAATAATAGGCCCAACCATTATGACAATATTAATTCATTATATTTACTTGTCAAATTAGGTTGTCACTAATTATATCCCAGAATATTGTGTGGCAGTGACACCCATTGACATATATTTAAAACTTTAGGAATGATACACACCCTCTTTTTAATATATTACCAGCGTTTTTTCCTGGATTTTATTCAAACGTCCTAATTTCCCCATTAGTACTTTATACATTTATATCATTTAGTGTTAATCACTAGGAAATGATATAGGTCATTATATTATATATACTGATATTGAATTGGATACAGACTACTCTTGCCAAGTGGACCCCTATGTGAGGAGTGGTCTTGTCATATAACTTTGACATATGGGCCCAACTTTTTGTTGAACAATTAGCAGCATAAAAAAATGCTTGATCCTTTTGATGTATAGAAAGCCATATAATATCAACATCAGCTTCTAGAAGCCAACAAGTCTAATTTTACAACCACTGAAATTTCATATGAAGGCATTTAATTATTAACTGTGCCATGGAGGTCATTACATGACCTCCATGGCATCTACATCTAAGCTATAAACCATGGAGATCTTGCAAGGACTACCATGGCACCTATCATCCCCTTGTGGATTGAGGGTTACATTTATATGCCACAGAGTACCTTACAAGACCTCTGTGGCATAGGGGTTAATAGTGGGTACCATGGAGGTCAGGCATATATCGTTATGATCATATATTCTAGAATTAAGTGCCAGGACCTCCATGGCATCTTGGTTTATATAAGATGTTAATAGGTTTCATAAGGACCCTCATGGCATATTGGTTTATATTAGATGCCAATAGGTCCCGTAAGGGGGGCCATGGCATCGGGCACAGTGCCATGGAGTTTCTCGGGCCCATCAATAACTTGGTCAAATTTTGGCTCGCTTTTCCCCAAGCAAGTCAACCCTTATAATAATGTATCTGCACAAGGTGTGCTAGATGGAGGGGGTCACAAACCACCACCCCACGTTATTTATAGTATTAGCGCCCACAATTTAGGCAAAACTAGTAATAATGAGGGGTTTACAACCATTTACTAAGGCTATGAATATCCTTAGGGGGTGGTATGAGTATTTTTTACATTTTGGTGTCTTATCAAGTGGTTGCAGATCTTTGCCAGTACTCCCTAAAGATTACTGGGTCTCATGTAATATTTTGTCTTGGTATTTATATTCTTATAATGGAGAGGTTGCTGGTGGTAACACTTACTAGGCAGTGACTTTTTATGTTCTTTAATGTGCAGAATGTGATTGGTCAGTATTTATTTAGGCTTACTCTGATAAACAGCTACTACAGAAAACATAGGAGATGGCGATATTTAACTCCACTCTTTTATACTCATTTTTACTGAACATACCTCACTGAGCCGTATCACTGAAGCAAATAAGCTTTCACAAGGTATAATAGTTTATGGAGTTAAAGATTCATAGCATTTACATTAGCATTTATTTAAGTTTACACTATAAAACAACAGATGCTTTAGCCTAAGGATAAAAACTTTTTTTCCCAACTACAACAATGTTAATTGTTAAGAAAATCTTTTGCGGTAAAATTATCACATTTCTAAAAAAAACTTCCTTTTGCTATGTTAAATAAATTGTCTTCAAGTAATTGCAAAGCAAAACCTTAAAGATGGTAAATAAATATTTAGCAAGGGAGAAACCCACAACTTCTACTAAAAATGTATTTAAGGTCTGAAGGAACTGGTCTAAGCTTAAACAGGAGAAAAGATGGGTCCAATTAATAAAAAGCTGCTGTTGGCAAAGCAAATTGACACAATAGCATTAAAGGTATATGTAAGTGAGCTGGGTTATTAATGCATCTGATAGAGGAGAATTTATAGTGTATGAAAAAATTAAATTAGCATGAAAAAATTCCAAAGTAAACAGTTAAACCATTAGCCTAAATGTTGCTGTTTTTCGTGCTTTTGTAAAGAGTTTTCTCTAAATGTTGCCACCCCCAGAAATTCCCAGGGAAAATTAGCATAACGTATACATTGTTTCTTTTTTTGCCTGGGGATTGTACAGACATGCTCAGTTATCACCTGAAGTCTGCCCTACTGTGGGAAGTCACATGATGTCTCTCACTTTCCTTTCCTTTAGAATTCTGTCCCTTCATTCTCTGATTGTTTTATCTACTTCCCAGGTGATACTTCCCCAGCCCCAGAGAATTGCCCCCTGCCCCAGAGAATTGCCCCATCACCTCCCCCAGCCACAGAGAATTGCCCCCCAGCCCGAGAGAATTACCCTGTGACCTCCCCAACCCCAGATAATTGCCCCCCAGCCCCAGAGAATTACCCTGTGACCTCCCCCAACCCCAGATAATTGCCCCCAGCCCCAGAGAATTGCCCCACAGCCCCATTGAATTGCCTCACAGCCCAAGATAATTGCCCCATGACCTCCTCCAGCCCCAGAGAATTACCTTGTGACATCCCCCAACCCCAGTTAAGTGCCCCCCAGCCACAGAGAATTGCCCCGTGACCTCCACCAACCCTAGAGAATTGTCCCCAACCCCAGAAAATTGCCCCCAGCCACAGATAATTGCCCCATCACCTCCCCAACCCCAGATAATTGCCCACAGCCCCAGAGAATTAGCACGTGACCTCCCCCACACACAGAATCACTCACACACACTACAACACACACATACGCTAACACACACATACACTGACACACACACATACTGACATACACTGACACACATACACTGACACACACACACTGACACACGCTGACACATACATGCTGACACACACACACGCTGACATACACACACACACACACAAACACACGCACACAAACACACACACATGCTGACACAGACACACACACACAGAGAGACACACACACATGCTGACACACACAGAGAAAAACACAGACACACACATGCTGACACACACACACAGAGACACACACATGCTGACACAGAGACACACAGAAACATACAGACAAACACACACAGAGACACAAATGCTGACACAGAGACACACACACAGAGAAACATACAGACAAACACACACAGAGAGACACACATGCTGCCGACGAAGAGGCTGCACAGGCTCCCTGGGTCAGCCCGCATCGCCTCGTGACCCAGCGGAGCCTGTAAGGCGCACCAGCCAATCAGAAGCGGCGGGGGCGGGACTTCCGCCGCATTCGCGCACCGGGAGTCAGTTTGGCGCAGTCTCCGTGGAAAACGGACGGAGGTCTGAGGGCTTCTGCACTGAAAGCATTTATAGAAGTAGGAGGTTAAAACTGAGAATACCCCAGCTTAAAAGCATATAAGGGGCAGTGTGAGTGTGTCTATCAAGGTGTGTGTATGTTTTGTTTTGTTTGTTTTCTCCTGTGTCTCGCAGTCCGTTTTGTTTGTCTTGGGGGGTCTTTTGTGTGCATTGGGGTATGGATGCTGTAGCTATTGGGGCCTTACTGGCTGATGTTAGGGCCCGTGCCTTAAGCCAAGGGGTCAGGTGGGTGCAGGACAGGCTGGGCCCTCCCATGCCTTCTGTAGGAGAACCCCATTACATTGGGCAGCCTCAGCATGCAGTTGCTGGAGGCCTAGACAATATTGGGGGTGCCGTCTCCTTTCCCTTTCAGGCAGAGCCACTAGACCACCGTCCAGTGGATGACCAGGCCACGGGTGACAGGGGTAATACGGAGCAGGTTAGCCAGGACCCTTTACCCCTCAGACAAGTGAGAGCCGGGCCCGCGGGCGGTGAGGGTGAGGGCCTAGAACTCCGGCCACCACCAGTCATCTTGCCTAAAGGGCTCCGGCCGCAGCAAAGAGTAAGGAACACCCTGTTACCACCCCAAAAAGGGGGCACATTGGGTAAAAGTAAAGACAGGAGCCCTAAAAAAGCTCCTACAGACCTAAAAGGTGCCGACCATGCGGTCCCCTCTAACCCCAATAGTAACAGCGCTTCTGGTGCTTTGCAGGGACGCAGCCGCGGCAGAAAGATGGATATGGGTACCACACGTGAGAGAAGAGACAGAGTGGTCAGAGAGATGAACAGCGGCGGTGGTGAGGCCGGTGCGCCCCACCAGAGCTAGGAAGACCACAAGCAGGTACAGCACGCTGCTATTTACCCATACCCCCCTAAGATGACAGAGACTGAGAGCGTTACGGTTAGGCCACAGCAAAAAGTGACTAATCCTGACCCACAGGTAGATTTTGCAACGCCCCAAGCAGTTCCCAGGGTACTGGTACAAAGTGCAGAGCCCGCGGCACTAGTCCATTCCAGCCGCGCAAGCTTAGGTGACGAGGAGCAGTCCTCAGGGTAAGGGCACGGGCATGCAGGTCACGGAGAGCTAGTGACTGTTCCTCTTGCACCAACTGGTCTGAACGGCGATCAAGATCAAGGAGCAGGAGATCCTGCCGATGCAGCTGTGCCTGCGGATCGGAAACAGGACGGAGCCCGCGGAGGGCCAGACGGTCGGAATCCCCAGGACGTCAGGAAAGACGTAGGGACACCCCGTTGGCAGTATCCACTACGAGGCTCCCAGAAGCAGATGAGGCAGTTGGTGTAGCAGTGGAAGCAGACAAATGCATACTGCCACACACTAAAGGGGGATTTTTGGGGTCCCTTAAGGCCCTCTTAGCCACACATAACATCGCGGTAAGCGAGCAGGAGATGGGCACGTGGATAGGAGGGCTAGCCAGAGGGGCTTGGGCAGAGTAGTCCAATAGCACGAGCAATGTGGAGTAGGCGGCACTAGGCCCCCCGGTCACAGTGGGCGGGCTGGGCCCACAAGCAAGCACCAAGGCAGTAGCCTCAGACGGAGCCATGAGACCAATCGTCTTATGTGCGCTAGACAACCTGGGGGCGCATTTAACCAAGGAAGTTAAAGAAAAGATTTGGAGGAGAGAGTTTGTCGAATTGTTCTCTCTGCTGCCTATGTCCAGACAAATGGACTCAGGCGAGAGGAGTCTGCGGGAAGGAGGGTCTTATAGGAGGTTGCTCAGAACCTTCGACACGTGGCTACAGGCCTTTTCATTCATGGCATTCGTGCTATGCGAGCGGCACCCTGAACAATGCCCGGGGCTGTTTGTATACATAGAGGAGATTCGCAACGCCCACAAGGTGTTCGGGGGCACGGCTTGGTGGCGGTACGATCAAGAATTCCGCCAGTATCTGGCATCTAGGCCACTTATGGCAGGGAGCGACAAAGCGGTAGCATACTGGCTTAACGTTATGACACCCATGCGAGCCATGCCGCCCTGTCGGGCTGGATGGGCTGGGGTCAGGTGCCGCACCGCCAATTCTACCGCAGGTCTGAAGACCTGTTTTGCCTACAACGAAGGGGTATGTAAATGGGCTCCCAACTGCAGGTTCAAGCACGTGTGCTCCATCTGCGGCGGGGAGCGCCCCCTGGACACATGTGCCAGGCCAAAGGAAAGAGCAGAGCCCCCTGCTAAAGGGCAGGACGCCCATACGCCTCCCCGGCATGCTGCCATGGCTAAAACGCTACGGTAGGTCGGCGGGCAACGGCGCCGTGGCTCGCCTCCTGGAAATGGGTTTCCAGTAGGGATTTAGGATCCCATGCACAACAGAATTACGAGGGCCCACGGCCTTGAACTTACGTTCGGTGCGGGAGTTCCCGGGGGTAGCAGAAGCCAAGGTGCTCAATGAGGTACAGCTGGGGAGGATGGCAGAGCCATTTGTTTCCCCCCCATTAGAGACCTCATTGTTTCCCCCTAGGGGTCGTTCCCAAAAAAGAGACTGGAAAATGTAGGTTTTCCAGCATCTTTCATACCCGAGAGGCGGGTCAGTAAACGACGGCATTGCAAAGGAAGCAATCAGCATTATCCTACGAATCGTTTGACCGGGCCACCGAAATGGTCAGGGCTGCCGGCACAGGGGCGCTCATGTCAAAAGTTGACATTGAAGCGGCCTTCAGATTATTACTGGTGCATTCAACGAGCCACCGGCTCCTCGGTTGCTACGTCGATGGAAAATATTTTATCAATCTATGTTTACCTATGGGGTGCTCCATATCATGTGCCTACTTCGAGGCTTTCAGCTCATTCTTACAATGGGTTGCTCGCAAGGAGCATTACACACTACCTGGAGGATTTCCTGTTTGTCGGTCCAGCTGGGCAGGACACCTGCCGGTTCATTTTGGAAGTGTTCACCAAAATCTGCAGAGATTTTGGGGTACCACTGGCCCACAATAAAACTGAGGGCCCCACGACAAAATTGACCTTCCTCAGGATCCAGATAGATTCCAAGACAATGGAATGTAGTCTTCCCCTGGAGAAGGTAGTGGACATGAGAGTGGAACTTAGTGCGTTAGCAGGTGCACGTAAGGTTACTCTGCGACGGTTACAGTCCATTATAGGTAAGTTAAACTTTGCCTGTAGGATTATTCCTATGGGTAGGGTATTCTGTAGGAGAATGTCACTTGCTACTGCGGGTGTCATCAGGCCGCATCACTTCATAAAAGTGTCCCGGGCCATGCGGGACGACGCGCAGGTGTGGACGGTCTTCCTGGCCGACTTCAATGGTTCGGAGATCATTCAGAAAAAGCGCGCTAACAGCGCCGATCTGAAACTGTTCACCGGTGTAGCAGTCGGATGCGGCGCCTATTTTCAAGGAAAATGCTGCGTCGCACCATGGCCAGGAGAATGGGAGGTGGCAGGTCTATTCCACACGGAAAGTAAGGATGTTGCACAAGCAGTGAATAACCTCACGGCAACTTCCATACCGGTAGTGAGACTACTTCGGCACCTAGTGCTGTGTTGCCTGCGCCGGAATATATGGTTTCAGGCGAGGCAAGTACCGGAGTTAGAGAATGGCATTGCTGATGCCCTTTCTCAGTTTCAGAAAGAACGGTTCAGGGCTCTGGCCCCCCGTGCGAACACGCTAGGGGAGGCCATTCCCGAAGAAATCTGGGAGCTTGGAGCAGCCAGGTGACGAGACTCATCAGACAGTCTGTCGCCCCGGCGACGTGGTCCGCGTATAAGCACATATGTGCAAAATGGAACGACTTAGTAAAGTTGGCTGGTGGGTCTACATCAGAGGATAAGACCCTAGGGATACTGCTTTGGTTTCTGCTGCGGTGTGCCGAAGAGGGCGAGAAAAAAGCAGTAGTCGATAGACATGTCACAACCCTGGCCTTTATGTTTAAACTGGCGGGGCAGAGGGACCTTACGAAGGAATTTATAGTGCGCAAGGTGGTGCGCGGCATGTTTAACGGGGATCGCATGCCAGACACTAGGCGTCCGATCACCTTCTCTTTGTTACTGCGAATGGCCCAGGTGTTGGCAGTAGAGTGTAGGACCCCTTTTGAATCTCTGCTTTTCCATACGGCTTTTTCCCTGGCGTTCTTCGGAGTTAGTCGCGAACAGTAGATACGGTGGTGCCTGCTTGTGACACTAGCCCACTGTCTGGCTCCTTCTACAGCATCTCTATGGCCAGCTACTGCACCTTTGTGACACCGGCCCCGATGCCACACTATTCTATTACTGTGCTCCTGCCTGCTTGCGACACCTGTCCACTCTCTGGCTACTTCTATAGCATCCATGTGGCTAGCGATTACATTGCTGTGTCACCTTGCATGAAGCATTGCAATATTGCTGCTGAGCTTTTACCTACTAATGACACCTGTCCACTGTATGGATACCTGCATAGCTTTTCCGCTGCCAGCTTTTACATCTTTGTGACATCGCCCCTGTCTTGCCTGGCTCAAGTTGGCTGCATTTCCAGAACACGTGAGTATGTCTCCCTCTGGCTAACCAAGAGTTCCTATGCTGTAAACCTATCCTGACTACAGTGGGCATTTAATAGTAGACCAGTCCTTCAGTGGCATCTTGGATTTAGTCCTTTCCTTCTACTCTAGTACTGGCCTGAGTTGTGCTGCCTGATTTCCACTACCTCTTTATAGCCACTACCTCTCCATCATTAGAACTTTATAGCCACTACCTCTCCATCATTGGGACATTATAGCCACTAGCTCTCCATCATTGGGACTTTATAGCCACTACCTCTCCATCATTAGGACTTTATAGCCACTACCTCTCTATCATTGGGACTTTATAGCCACTACCTCTCCATCATTGCTACTACATAGCCACTGGTCTCTAACCCAACCATTACACACTGTTTGTGAGATGCCACTTTCATTTTCAACTGGTATACTGGATATATCCTAAAGTAGAGGCTTTCCTAATGAAAATTGCTAATAAATTATGTCTATCTATGTGCTATCTAGCCACTTGTGCCTATCATCAGCTATTTAAATAATATTTTCCCTATGACCATCTTTCTTGTGTTACATATAATAATTACATTGAAAATTAAATAGAAGTGGTAAAATATCACATATATAGTTGTGAGCAATATGGATTGTTGCTAATGCTTGCAGGCTCACATAGCGAGGCCGCCGCAACTACTGCCCTCGAGGGCCGCAGTTGCTGGGAAGGAGTGCCAAATGCGCTCCTTGAGCTGGTGGAAATGTGCACCGTAGGCCCTACGACCCCGCACAACCTCTTCCCCTCCTCCTCTCCTTCCCCTGTATCTCTCTCCCCTCCTACTCTCCTTCCCCTGTGTCTCTCTTCCCCTTCTCCTCTCCCTCATTGCCTGCTGCCTGCGACACAAAATTACCACCCGCGGCACTTAGAAAAAAAGAATACTGTGCAACCCAAAATTACAACCCGTGGGACTTCGAAAAAAAAAAAAATACATGAGGTCGTAAAACAAACACACGAACACACAAAACATGAAAACACACACAAAAACACAATAATAATTAAAAAACAGTCACCAACAACACGGGGGGACAGCCAGGACATCTGGAAGTGAGGTTGCAAATTTAACCCCAATTTCCCAAGTTTGGGCACCCGAAAATCTCCTAAAAAAAATAGTGGCCCAAAAAAATGAAAACGAGGCTCTGCGACCCAGCACCGCGAAAAACACTGCTAAACACTTACAACTTTCCCAAGAGATACGAGATAAGCTCGAGACCCCACCCTTAATAAATCCCCGACCACACTAATTAGAGAAAATAATAAAACCTAACTCACAAAAAATAATAAAACCTAAGTCACAGAAAATTAAAAATCTACATTACAAAAAATAAAAAACCTAAGTCACAAAAAATAAAAAATCTACCTTACAGAAAATTAAAAAAAACTACATTACAACCCTCCCACTACAGAAAAAATACACACATACCCCACTATCTAAAATACATTAAAACCTATCTAACATACACACATAACCCACTATCTAAAATTCAATAAATCCTATCTAACATACATACATACATACCCCACTTTCTAAAATACAGTCAATCCTATGTCAAATACACATGCACACCCTATCGATCTAAAATACATCCCCCCTATTTAACATACAATAAATCCTTTCTCCATATACAAACCCTAATTGTAACCTAAAATAAAATAATTAAGACCACTTGCCTTTGCATATGTCCCATCAGATCATCAACCTAGGGAAAAACAAAATAAATTAGTACAACACATTTACATACGATAAATAAACATTCTAAATATTCTAAATCCTCCCCATCCTTCCTATTTTCTTCTCCGGCGCAGCCCCTGTTAAAAATAAACATTAGATTACTACTACATATACACAAACAAAATAAAATAAAATAAAAATAATATGCATTGAACTTAGCTTTGCGCGATGTCCCCGTGCTCCTCTTCTTCTGCCCCGGCTGGCCCTGGAAAAATCTGCGTTTAAAAAAATTTAATAATAACAGAGGTCCACTCACGGACCTCCCTGACGCTAATGAGCCTCGTAGAGACTTTTCCGGAAGAAAATCGTCAATTGTGCCTTCTGATTGGCTGAAAACGCTGTCAATTAAACTTCAGCCAATCAGAAGGTGCCAAGGTGTAAGCCAATCAGAATGGGATACACCCCCATATCAAATTCTGATTTGTCAATCCTTTTTAAACCAATCAGAAGGCTTTATTGCCTTCAGCCAATCACAATGGGATAAACCCCACGGGGTAATTGGCTGGAGGCATCTACGCATTCTGATTATCTGCAGTCTAATTGACAGTGACAACAGCCAATCAGAAGGTGCTATTCCCTTCAGCCAATCACAATGGGATACATCCCCACGGGGTGATTGGCTGAAGACATTTGCGCCTTCTGGTTTGCTGTAATCTGATTGACAGTGACAACAGCCAATCAGAAGGTGCAGATACCTTCAGCCAATCACTCAGTTGGGGTGTATCCCATTGTGATTGGCTGAAGGCAATAGAGCCTTCTGATTGGTTTAAAAAAGATTGACAGGTGCATTAGCCAATCAGAATGGGATATGGGGGGTGTATCCCATTCTGATTGGCTCACACCTTTTTCGCCATCTGATTGGCTGAATTTTGATTGACAGCGTTTTCATCCAATCAGAAGGTGCCATTGCCAATTTTCTTCCGGAAAAGGCTCTAAAAGGCTCATTAGCGTCGAGGAGCTCTGCGAGTGCGGAGCTCCGTTAGATTTTAGTTTTTTTAGAAAGCGGATTCTTCCAGGGCCCAGCCAGGGCAGAAGAGGAGGAGGTCTGGGACTTTGAAGTTGAATGTATATTATGTTTAATTTGATTTATTTTGTGTATATATGTTGTAGTAATGTAATGTTTATTTTTAACAGGGGCCACGCCAGAGAAGAAAATAAGAAGGACGGGGACATGCTGGAAAGGTGAGTAGAATATTTACAATATTTATAATATTTATTTATTCTATGTGCTGTGTTGTACTAATTTGTTTTTTTTTTCCCCTAGGTTGGTGATCTGAAGGGACATCTGCAAAGGTAAGTGGTCTTAATTATTTTATTTTAGGTTAGATTTAGGGTTTGTATATGGAGATATGATTTATTGTATGTTAAATATGGGGGTGTATTTTAGATAGTGGAGTATGTTGGTATGTTTAGATAGGATTTTATGTATTTTAGATAGTGGGGTATGTATGTATGTTAGATAGGATTAAATGTATTTTTAGTAGTGGGGTATGTATTTGAGATAGTATTTATTATATTTTAGATAGGGGGTATTGTATTTGATTGATTTGTATTGTATTGTAATGTACTGTATATATTCTGTATGTATTTCCTATTCAGGTGTGTATTTTTTTCTGTAGTGTGGGGGTAATGTAGTTTTTTTTATTCTCTGTAATGTACCTTTTTTTATTTTTTGCGACCTAGGTTTTTTATTTTCTGTAATGTAGATTTTTTTTTTTTGTGACTTATGTTTTTTCTTTTCTGTAATGTAGTTTTTTTTTTCTTTTCTGTAATGTAGATTTTTTCTTTTCTGTGACTTAGGTTTTTTTATTAACTGTAATGTAGCTTTTTTTCTTTTATGTAATGTAAAAAAAATCTTTTCTGTAATGTAGCTTTTTTATTTTCAGTGAATTAGGCTTTTTTATTTTATGTGACTTAGCTTTTATAATTTTTGGTGAGTTAGGTTTTATTATTTTCTGTAAATAGTGGGGTGGGTGGTTTATTAGCGGGTAGGTAGGTAGGTAGTGTAGGTGTTAATAGGTTGGTGTAGAGGGGGGTTAGTTTAGCAATGTTTATGTTAGCAATGAGCGCAGAAGGTACTCAGAGGACTAAAAGCCTTACATTGTGTGCCAAACAGCATAACCAGCCTTACAATTTTATTGAACGTCATTTTTTGACGGTCAAGTGGCTAGTAAGTTATAAAATGGTGGATAAACACCATAAAATCATCAGATACAGTGCGGGGGGGGGGGGGGAGTATTTTTTTCCCTGCTGATTTTGAACATTTGTCCACTGACAAAGAAATAATCAGCCTATAATTTTAATGGTAGGTGTATTTTAACAGTGAGAGACAGAATAACAACAACAACAAAAAACAAGAAAAACGCATGTCAAAAAAGTAAAAAATTGATTTGCAGGTCAATGAGGAAAATAAGTATTTGACCCCTTCGACTTAGTACTTGGTGGCAAATCCCTTGTTGGCAATCACAGAGGTCAGACATTTCTTGTAGTTAGCCACCAGGTTTGCACACATCTCAGGAGGGATTTTGTCCCACTCCTCTTTCTAGATCCTCTCCAAGTCATTAAGGTTTCAAGGCTGATGTTTTGCAACTCGAACCTTCAGCTCCCTCCACAGCTTTTCTATGGGATTAAGGTCTGGAGACTGACTAGGCCACTCCAGGACCTTAATGTTCATCTTATTGAGCCACTCCTTTGTTGACTTGGCTGTGTGTTTTGGGTCATTGTCATGCTGGAATACCCATCTACAACCAATTTTCAATGCCCTAGCTGAGAGAAGGAGGTTCTCGCCCAAAATTTCATGGTACATGGAACCTGTCCATCGTCCCTTTGATGCGGTACAGTTGTCCTGTCCCCTTAGCAGAAAATCACCCCCAAAGCATAATGTTTCCACCTCCATGTTTAACGGTGGGGATGGTGTTCTTGGGGTTATAGGCAGCATTCTTCCTCCTCCAAACACCGCGAGTTGAGTTGATGCCAAAGAGCTCGACTTTAGTCTCATCTGATCACTACACTTTCACCCAGTTCTCCTCTGAATCATTCAGATGTTCATTGGCAAATTTCAGATTGTACTGTACATGTGCTTTCATGAGCAGGGGGACCTTGCTGACACTGTAGGATTTCAGTCCTTCACGGCATAATATGTTACCAATTGTTTTCTGGGTGACTATGGTCCCAGCTGCCTTGAAATCATTAACAAGATCATCTCGTGTAGCTCTGGGCTAATTCCTCACCATTCTCATGATCATTGAAACTCCACAAGGTGAGATCTTGCATGGAGCATCAGACCGATGGAGACTGACAGTTATTTTGTGTTTCTTCCATTTGCGAATAATCGCACCAGCTGTTGTCACCTTCTCACCAAGTTGCTTGGCAGTGGTCTTGTAGCCCTTTCCAGCTTTGTGTAGGTCTACAATCTTGTCCTTGACATCCTGGAACAGCTCTTTGGTCTTGGCCATGGTGGAGAGTTTGCAATCTGATTGATTGACTGCTTTTGTGGACAGGTGTCTTTTATACTGGTAATAAGCTATGATTAGGAGCACTCCCTTTATGTGAGTGCTCCTAATCTCAGCTCGTTACCTGTATAAAAGACACCCGGGAGCAAGAAATCCTGCTGAATTTATAACTTTTTTGACATGCACTTTTCTTGGGGGGGGGGGAGGTTTTGTTATTCTGTCTCTCACTGTTAAAATACACCTATCATTAAAATTATAGATTGATAATGTCTTTGTCAGTTAAAAAACTTTCAAAATCAGCAGGGAATCAAATACTTTCTCCCCCCACTGTCTTACACTTATACATGAAGAATTGCAGGTATAGATGGCATTTCCATCTGATACTTCCTTAAATATTAAATGCAATTGTATATTCAATACACCTCACAGAAAAAAAGACACACCACATCTAGTATAAAATGCTTCAAAAAGCACAAAAAAGAATAGAATAGGGCTCTAAAAAAGTGAAGGATGAATATACCATTTACAATATATCTTCTATCCTTTATGTATTAGTGTAATATCTGATGACTTGAAGGTATTTATTAATCAGTTTATCACTATTTATGTTTTTTACCTAATTATTATATGTAACAGATGAATGGTGTTCATAGGATAGATTTATTTAAGGTGCTGATAATATACACAAGAAGGTATTGTTTTGGTTAAAAAAAAGAGGACTAGAAAAGCAGGTATACAAAACCTTAAAACCTGCTACAAACCGGGTGAACACCGGATATTCCCCCTTCCCACGCGATATGAGCCGAAGGAACCCCAGAGATTCCCATGTGCCATACCCGGGGCTCCCCCATCAAACTGTAACCATGAGGTTCTCTGCAGACACCAATTGCACCTAAAAATAAGCCCCCACCACTGAGATCCTGTTAAGGACCTCCGTGGCACTAATACTTAACCGCTTATCCATTTCCACTTATTTTCCAGGTTATCATTTTTCCCAATTTATAGAGGGTATTGGGGGAAATCCCAGGGATCCCCATAGTGGGTAGTGGGTCATAGGCAGAGGGATCAGAAACCCCCTGCATTTATTTTTCTTATATAATGGGTAAAATCCCAAACCAAACATGCTGGAGAAGGTGTGGACAAATAGATACATACTACAACAACCGGTGGACGAGCCCCAAGGTGCAAAGATTCTGGAATCAAACAAGGAATTTAATTGCAGGATATCTCAAGACAGACATACAATTTGATCCATACATATTTTTATTATTAAATCCTTTGTAAATGTTACACAAAAATGACAGCATTCTAGTATCCCAAATAACCATGGCTGAGATACAAGCTTTAGCCAAGGTCTTGAACCAACAAACTCTCCCACCTATAATGAAAGTTTTAAAAAAGACAAAAAAAAATTTGAAATGAAAAAAGTGAACCCATTATTAAAGGGTAATTTAGGTTAATTCTCAATATGGGGTTAATGGAATACATTTTGCATCTGTGAGCTCATGTATGATATCTACTGGAATACTATTGAGTTTAAATTATTGAAAGATCAAGGTATATCATATTGAATGACATCCAAGCCTGTTACTCATTATTCAAGCCCGTAGGACTTCAAAGAAATATGGAGTTTGGATTCCAAAGTTCTACAGGCTTCAACCTCCAAGCCTGTAGAACTTTGGAATCCAAAGTCCATATTTCTTTGAAGTCCTACGGGCTTGAATAATGAGTTCAAAAAGAATTGGAGGTTGAAGCCTGTAGGACTTCTGATGGAAAATAAGCATGAAATAAAGTATTCTATTTTGGTGATGTGCGAGCTTGATAATGTTGTGCTTTGAATTCTAATGTCAACCATTGTGTTCCCTATCATTTACAGTGCTGAATTGCTTTTTTACTTGTTTAATAGGTGCTATGATTTGCAAGTAAGCACTTTGCGACACCTCCTTGGTACAAGTAAGCTGTGGATCGTGTTTAGCCATTTACGGACTTGACAAAAGGGTAATCAGAGCAACTAAATAGCGATTAAGGATATTTTGTGCCCGCAACTCTCGCAGCCGCAAAACATCAAAGGCTTTGAAGGAAGTAAGCTGCGATTGACGAAATTGCAAGGAATCGTAGCTAGTAGAACGTAACCCGATCAAAGCACGCAAACGTAAGGCAATTGAATAGCAACGTAGCCAGCGATCAGCATTTGCGAGACCAGATCTCCAAAACTTAGCAATAGAATGAGGCCCAAGATGTCTGCTTCTGGGCCAACGAGGGAGTAGGGTTGTAATGTTAATTTCAGCCTTATTCAGTTTTCAAACAAAGCCTCTGAACTTCTACCTGTTCACTTCTCCCCCACCCCTCCCTCCACTGATAACTAAACAAAAAAATGCAAAATATATTCCTGTCCTCACAAATTAAGTCTTCAAAAATTCATATTTTCAAAAAAAAAGTTTTAGATCCATGACATACACAGCATGTTTAAATCCATGATAGAAAGTTTGAGACCACTGTGGCTTATAATGTAACACAGTATTTAGTAAGACACTGTTACAATCTTCATGTCGACCTTGTGGGAAATTTAAACAAGGAAACATGCCACACATAGGCCCCTATTCAATTGCAAGCCCTTGAGATTTGCTACAATTACAGAGCAATTCAATTGAACAAGCCCGCAAGTTACAGGCTGAAAGCTGAAACCGTAAACCATGCAATGGTATGTAGCATTTCAGAGCATGATCATGATCAATTTACTATTGGCTGTTTCTAAATTGGTACCGATTTAGAAACAGCCAATAGTAAATGAGACCATCATCATGACATCAGTAAAACATGGAGGTTACACGTCAATCAATTAGTGTTTAGAGGTTCGATATGCGGTCAGACTCGCAATTCGGCAATGTACAAAATAATAAAAATGAATGGTGTTTTAGTCAATGTGGGTGGCCAAAAATAAAATATAAAAAAAAGAATTTATTATTGCAGATTTGTGAGCTTGAGACTGTTGTGCAATTAATTCTAATGTCTTTCATCACTTTCCCCATCTTTAAAAGTGTAGTATTGATTTTTCTTTTGCATTTACAGTGCTACGAACAACCCCATTACGAGTCCAATCTGGTACCCGTAGGATTTTCTTCTACAGTTGCCTTTTACGGGGGTGAAAACATTCGCGGGCTTGAGGAATTGTAACAATTGAATAGCGATTTATGATTTTAGCGATTGTAACTTCTACGGGCTTGAAGGATCAAAGGCTTTTGGATTTTCAGCCAGGTCATTTGCGGCTTGCTTAAAGACAAGAATTGAATAGCAAATTAGTTTACGGGCTCCACTACAGGCTCCAGTAACTTACAATTGCTCAATTGAATAGGGGCCCTACACAGACATACACAGCATGTTTAAATCCATGATAGAAAGTTTGAGACCACTGTGGCTTATAATGTAACACAGTATTTAGTAAGACACTGTTACAATCTTCATGTCGACCTTGTGGGAAATTTAAACAAGGAAACATGCCACACATAGGCCCCTATTCAATTGCAAGCCCTTGAGATTTGCTACAATTACAGAGCAATTCAATTGAACAAGCCCGCAAGTTACAGGCTGAAAGCTGAAACCGTAAACCATGCAATGGTATGTAGCATTTCAGAGCATGATCATGATCAATTTACTATTGGCTGTTTCTAAATTGGTACCGATTTAGAAACAGCCAATAGTAAATGAGACCATCATCATGACATCAGTAAAACATGGAGGTTACACGTCAATCAATTAGTGTTTAGAGGTTCGATATGCGGTCAGACTCGCAATTCGGCAATGTACAAAATAATAAAAATGAATGGTGTTTTAGTCAATGTGGGTGGCCAAAAATAAAATATAAAAAAAAGAATTTATTATTGCAGATTTGTGAGCTTGAGACTGTTGTGCAATTAATTCTAATGTCTTTCATCACTTTCCCCATCTTTAAAAGTGTAGTATTGATTTTTCTTTTGCATTTACAGTGCTACGAACAACCCCATTACGAGTCCAATCTGGTACCCGTAGGATTTTCTTCTACAGTTGCCTTTTACGGGGGTGAAAACATTCGCGGGCTTGAGGAATTGTAACAATTGAATAGCGATTTATGATTTTAGCGATTGTAACTTCTACGGGCTTGAAGGATCAAAGGCTTTTGGATTTTCAGCCAGGTCATTTGCGGCTTGCTTAAAGACAAGAATTGAATAGCAAATTAGTTTACGGGCTCCACTACAGGCTCCAGTAACTTACAATTGCTCAATTGAATAGGGGCCCTACTGTTCAATTCAGCTTTAGATGTTATGAATTGGTTTAAATTAATATAAGCAAAGCTGCCACTGATGATTCAGTGTTTCTGTAAAATTGCAGGCATAACATAATGGATAGGTGTTGTGAACAGTTCTGGCATAACAAAGGCAATGCATCTTGCACAGATTCCTAATGTTACAAAATGAGGTCATATATAATTCTTCATGTTAAGATATGAGAAAAATAAAATGCTAGAAAAATAAGTATGTAATAAATATCCTGTTAGTAATTAATAGATGTGTGAGTTCTGAATTTAGCATTAAACACATAAAATAATATTAAAGACACAGGCACCTTACAAATCCAAATAATAAATACTCGGGGAGTGTCATCTGCCTCAGAGGTAACTGTTATGTATATTGAAGAGAAAAGGCATGGTTTCATATTAGTCAGAAAACTTCACTACTTTTTTGTCAAAATATTGATATTTTAGTTCAATTTCCAATGTAATTTGTGAAATTTGTGAAGAACTGACAACTTGGCATTTATTAAGTCTAAAAAGGTGCTGTGCATATGTATATTGCAGGGTAATTATTATTAAACTGGAATAAAGAACAGAGGGTTCAAAGCCCCCGTGCCCATGACTGTGTAGGGGTTTCTGTTACCTACAGTAAAGAAGGTCTCTTAATTTATTAGGGTAATTATTTTTATAGAGACGTGATCTGATCACTTTAGGAGATATTTTCCCACCTACATATATTTTTTGTCTTCTTTATCAATCCCAACAGGCACCTAGCTTATATAGAGAAGATACATGTGGTGCCCCAATTTTTTTTTTTTGCATTAGGGCCTTCCATTCTCAAGCTCTGCCGCTGACCCAAACTGTGGCTTGCACACCACCATTGGCCCAGGGGACACAGCTCAAGAGTGTAAAAACAATTAAAAAACATTATGAAAATTACAAAAAAATACATAGAACGTAATATAGAAGTCGCTAGATACTATCTTTTCTGATGTACTATTTATAGTACATAGGAGATATTCTATTTTGATACTACTGACAGTATGAAATGTTTTTGTATGTTTTTATGTCTATTTTATCCTGTATCCTGTAAGTACACTGGTAGTGCAAAGTAAAACAATCTTTGGTCCTTTGTTCCTGTTCCATTTTTTAATCTGCATGTCCTGGAGGATTGCAAATTATTGGATGAAATACCAAGCATTTTGGTATCTTCAGTATTTGGCTAAGGTGTGCGGATAATGTATATAGGAAAAACAATATATTGTTGTTTGGGGTTTTTTTAAGCATAAGTTCACCTTTTTAATTGTATGTTTGTTATTAGTATTGTATGCAACATTTAAAAGAAACAATGTAATACATGCACTAAAAAAAATATATATATATACTTTCCCCCTCATTTTGACATCTGTGTTTTTTACCAAAAAATCTAGAATTTTTGAGAACTACAATAATAATAATAACCCTGGATGTTCGGAGGAAGTTGAATATGCAGCAGTTTAGATTTACTTAGGACAGATACAAGATGAAAACTGGCAAGAGCACATACAAATATTACTATATTATCAGCATCTAACGATTGTAGCACAGTGCCATTTGGTTGTACGTCAGTGAGGAAGGCCTGACAAGCTCGTTTCGTGTGTAGGCTTCGTAGGCTACATGCTGACCAATCACTGGTGATCCTTCTAGGAAATTTAGTGTAGATTTAGCTCAGACCTAGTAGTGTAATATTTAAATTGGTAATGTGATATTCTGAGGAGACAAATTGAAGTTTACTGTACACATTCTTTTGATCTCACCAATTAAAATCTTAAAGGGCTATTTACCTCACTATAAGTGCTCTTCATGGTGTGAAAGAGCATAAGATTCTATGTTAAAGTGATCTATTGCTTTTTTAATTAAAAATTAGTCTTAGGTTTGTTTACAGACACACTGCTGACTGTTCTATGATTAACAACATCTGCCAACAACGGCCAGTGCAAGCACAGTGAACAGAAAGATTTATGGTTTTACTTGCTTTCAGTAATGTAATCAGCCATGTGTTAACCCACAAGTAAGATATTTAGGAGTTTCCAAAAGTAATTTCCTTGCACAGATTAATTTTTGAAGTGTTAACCCTCTTTATGCTTCTGGTCTTTGCACACAGCTTTTGCTGTGACTCTGTGTGGGGGACTTGCCAGATTATCATGTAAACAGAACTTAATTTATGATTTTTTTGTAAAAAAGACACCTATTTCAAAAATTCTAAAAGTATTTCAACATGTTTTCAGGAGTACATTACAGTGGTGTGCTCCAAATGCTGAATTAACTGTCCCTTTAAGTTACTTTACACATATGCCGTGATTATATTAAGGCTTGCGTGACCTTATATTGGAGCATACTTGCAATTTGTATTTATAGCACAACTACTTTTCCTGTTTGGAAGTGACAGCAATTGTTTTGTGTGTCCATTTTAAATGTCCATAATAAAAGGTAAGTTTTATCTTATCATTCCTGTCCATTTTCTCAAAACTACTGACCTTTTAGCACCCCAAGGATGTTTTTTCCACTAGTTTTCAAAGATGTTCTTCACTTCAGTATTCAGTTTTATCTCTCACACTTACTAGTGGATTATTAGATATACTTATATTTTCAGGTCTTGAGTTATTAGATCCTCTCAAGAACAATTATATTTGCTTGTATTAGATATATCGGGAATTTGAATCTTAGTCAAAAGTCACTGATTTGTACTACGAGATGAATAGTTGCGGGACACAAACAAGGTAATTGTGAGATAACGTACTCATCCAAAATAAGTGGTTGCACTGATCAATGTACATATATCTCTGAATTAAATCATTAAAAAAATATTTTTGAGAGTGATAACTTATTAAACTCTATTTTGGCTCTCCATTAGGATAATAATTTCCTTTCCTCATTTTGATTTTGAGACCTGTGATTAAACAGGATGGTCATGTTGGAGCAAGCAGAGCGACCAACAGATCTGCCAGGGCCAAAAGCCTTAATACAGTTGTAACCTGTAAAATTAGTGGCTAATGCTGGATATTGTGTACTGTTAACATGTATGCCCTGAAGTCTGTTATATCTTTAATTTGTAGCGAGTTAAGACCAATTCCACTAGCTACCCACCCATAAAAGGATTGTGACAGCAATGTGGGGACAGATCCAGCAGTCCGTTACGTTAAGGGAATGTGCATACATCATAATTACACGTGGTGCTGATAAGGTGTGATTTTTGGAGGGTCCTTGTGGGTTCTGTGCAAAGTATGATTGTGTGCGGTGGAATTATGAGAAGGAAAATGTAACTCCCCATTGAGGTACTGCAAAAGAATCAGGGACACTACAGCAAAACAGTCTAGGGTGACTAAAACGTAAACCCATAGGGTGACTTAAATATAAACCCTGAGGAGGTCCAAGGATCTGGAGGTTGGGTGTGCCTGTGGGGTGTAAAAGGAGGGGAATATTAAATATGTATATACATAGTTTAAGCTGTATGAAAAAGTCCTTCTTTGCGGGCAGAGTTCCACTTTTGCTTGAAGACTTTTACAGGAAAGGCACCAGGAAAGAAGTAAATTGTAGTATCTTCTGGCGTGGATACAGGACTTGTCTTTGTTGATAGTCCATGTGCCTGTTGAAAGATAGCTCTCAAAATAGAAGTTAGACACTTTAGGTATGTCCGTAGTTCATCAGTCAAAATGTCTAACTGGAGAACAAAACAATCAGGCTTAGAAAAAGATACAGGCATGGTTCTACCTGTCAACATGGCATGAGGGGTTAGATGAGTGACCCTATTATAAGAATTATGCATACTTATAAGCCAAGCAGAAGACAATGAACCCAGTTGTGCCCATTATATTGTGGATGCTACACTCAGCTGGGTCATTACATCATTTGCAAAGTGGCTATTGTTATCTGACTTGAGGTTTGCACCAATCTGGAAAATACGTTCTGGACAAGGCATTTAGCTACAGTGACTCAATCAACAGTTCTGCAGGTAGAGGGCATGATCTATCAGGAATATCTACAGATAATTACCATTTCCATCCTTATCCTCCTCATCCTTATGCCCGGACTGCCATTTCTTCCTTGTTGATCTCATGTAGGGTTGCTCCTATGACATGACTTGTAACCATTTCCTTGCAGATAAACAGACTCATTAAATTGGCGCTATGTTGTAGAATGTAGCCCGTAACTCCAAATGTATGGGTTACGGGTATTAAATTAGCCCCGTTACGTAGCATATTGCGTGTTAAGATGCAGGATGGCCGAAAATAGGCTACGATTTGAGCAATGGTGAACTTTGCAGCTGAAGTTCAAAGCTGTAAATCCTTTGATCCGTCAAGCCCGTAACCGCTACATTTTCAATTTAGCTATTAAATTGCAACGTGGTCACTCGCGAGCAAGCACGTAACACAGAAATGGAGCCCAAAGGCCAAGGTGTGCCCGAGAGCACCCGCAAGGGGGGTAAAGTCCAATACGTAGCACTTGTTAATCAAATAAAAACACACTACTGGACATCTATTAAAAGGGAAAGTGATGTTAGGTCTTAGAATTAGTAGCAGAACATTCACAAGCAAAATTCACAGCAAATAGTCCCAGAAAAATACTTTATTTCATGTCGATCCCTGCAATCAATGTGTTAAGACATATACTGTAACTCTCATGTGATAGAATATCATATTTGCGGTTTTATTAATATTGCATTATGACTGTAATGTGGGTTCGTTCATAGCTCTTAATTGAACCCCGTAAGACTTTGAAATCCATCCTCCATTTTCTTGTGATGATGATCTCTGTTTCCATTGGCTCCATCCGAACCTGTAACTACGTGCTTGCTTAATTGATTTTGTTCGAGCACGCAACTCCGACGGCCGAGATCTGGTTTACGAAATAGCGTCTCTCGCTCATAGCTCTCAGCACTTCCAATTTAATAGCAACGTAAAATGGACAAATTTGAAGCCCACAGCCCTTACGTTCTACACGTTGGACTTAGGAGGCTCCAATTTAATGAGGCTGATGGATTGTAACTGTATCCTTGCTGCATAGTTTGTTGTGAGTATTGCTTTCTCTGTGGAGGCAGAGGTTATATATTATGATCTTGTATGGGTGCAGTTGGAGCAGGGGTGCAATTGCAGCTCTTTGGGATGCATGGACAGGTGCTTCCTTTTCTTTTTCCAGAATGGCAAGTTTTTTTCTTGATTAATTGGCTTTAAGCGTCAATCTTTTTTTTCTCCTGTTCTTCTTTCTTTGTACGTACAATGCTAGTTACATAGTTACATAGTAATTAAGGTTGAAAAAAGACTTTCAGTCCATCAAGTAGTTATTAAATAATTTGTTGTTAAATAATTATTAATAGTATAGTATTGGAGGATGAATAAAGAGTTAGTCCATCAAGTTCAAGCTTTTTAGATCTCTATTGATCTTTTTAATATGTGGACTATTTATTTTTAATTGTTAATTGATCCAGAGGAAAACAAACAGAAAAAAAAAAACATTGAAACTTTGCCAATTGTCTCATAAGGGGAAAAAAGCAAAATTCCTTACTGACCCCAGAAACTGGCGATCAAATTTCTCCCTGGATCAATATTCCTTTGCTAGTTATCTAGGATAGCCTTGAATGCCCTTATTTATTAAAAAATATATCTAACCCCTTTTTGAAGTTGTCTATCGAATTCGCTGTTACCACCTCCTTTGGTAGAGAATTCCACAGTTTAACCACCCTTACTGTCAAGAACCCTTTTCTTTAAGGTGAAATCTTTTTTCCTCTAACCTCAAAGGATGTCCTCTTCTCAGTTGAAAATCTCTTGCTACAAAAAGCTCACTTGACAAAGCCTTATATTGACCCTGGATGTATTTAAATAAGGTAATCATATCCCCTCGTAGACGCCTTTTTTCTAGCGATAATAAGTTTAGTTTGGTTAGTCTTTCTTCATAACTTAGCCCCTCCATTCCCCTTATTAGTTTTGTTGCCCTCCTCTGTACCTTTTCCAGTTCTAAAATGTCCTTTTTATGAAGTGGTGCCCAAAATTGTACTCCATATTCCAAATGAGGGCGAACTAGGGATTTGTATAGTGGCAGAATTATAGTTGCTTCCCTTGCTTCTATACCCTTCTTAATACATGCTAATATTTGACTTGCCTTTGCAGCTGTTGCTTGGCATTGAGCACTGCTACCTAGGTGGTTGTCCACTAGTACTCCCAAATCCCTTTCAATATCTGATACCCTTAGATGTGCTCCATTAAGATTATAAATAGTGATGTCGCGAACATAAAATTTTCGGTTCGCGAACCGCGAACGCGAACCTCCGCAAATGTTCGCAAACCGGCGAACATCGGCGAACCGCCATAGACTTCAATGGGCAGGCGAATTTTAAAACCCACAGGGACTCTTTCTGGCCACAATAGTGATGGGAAAGTTGTTTCAAGGGGTCTAACAACTGGACTGTGGCATGCTGGAGGGGGATCCATGGCAAAACTCCCACGGAAAATTACATAGTTGATACAGAGTCTGGTTTTAAGCCATAAAGGGCATAAATTACCTAACATTCCTAAATTGTTTGGAAAACCGAGCTTTAAAACATCAGGTATGATGTTGTATCGATCAGGTAGTGTAAGGGTTACACCCGCTTCACAGTGACAGACCAAACTCCCCTTTTAACGCACCGCAAACAACCGCAAACAGTCCATTTGCACAACCGCAAACTCCCCATTTGCACAAGGTTGGATACCAAGCTAGCCATGTCCCGTTCCATGTCCTCACTGATGTCATTGAAGGTCTCTTCCTCCACCCAGCCACGTACAACACCAAGGGTCCCCGAAAGGTGACAACAAGCCCCCTGGGACGCCTGCTGTGTTTGGTCTTCCACCTCCTCAAAGCCACCTTCCTCCTCTGACTCCTCTTCTTCAGACTCCTCTCATGCATTGCCTCTCTCTGCATTATTATAAGGTGTGTTAAGTAGTACTACTCTTATTAGTTTAAAACCTGTTACAGCACATATCAGGGGGCGTGTATAAGGCCTGGATTTTTAGAACCGGGAGATGGAAAAAGATGCTTTGTTGGTCGTATCACTTCAATTTTGGGGCACTTTGAGACATTAGCTTCTTACGCTCAAACATGTCCGTTACAGGCACCTGACTATGGGCAAATGAGCAGGAACTGCTCAAGGCGAGAGACGCAGTGGCGGATGGTTGAGAGGGGGCAAGGAGGACAGCAGTGGTTGATGTGGCTGATGATGCTGGACCAGGAGGAGGATGGCGGCTTTGAGTTTGTGTGCTGCTTGTACTCATGTGTTGGTCTGGAGTCACCCAAACATTAGGTCTCAACCTGTAGAGGATAAGGGAACCAGGCTACTCTAGACCTCATTCATCATTACCGGTTTTGACAGATTGGTACTATGCCCTAGCCCGCATACCCACACTCAGAGATTGAGGGGGGACCTGAGAAGGCCACGGGTCGGAGATATAAAGGGGGGCCATCCCAAATAAGCACACAAGCAGGGACAAAGGTAGTGAAGGGGACATAGAGGCCCATGGACTGACGGTCGCCATCTTGGCAGGAAAAGGGCCCAGCAATTAAGCCAAACTGACCCAGCACAGGCAGCTACTTGAGTCAAACGCTGTACAATTAAACCTTAATAAAGCTGAAACATTCTAAACGGCCACACGGGGACAAGGAGGCTAACAGCCCCCACAGTCTCTGCACCACTCTTTTTAACAGATAACCCAATGGGCTAACCAGGGACCTTGCCCACATAAAAAAACAGAATTTTATTGGAGGAATTATTAGTATCTTTACCCCCCAAGAGAGGACATAATATACGGTATCTTTAGACTACCTGATGGCCAAACCTCCTTTAGCCCCAATGCTATCCAAGAAACATTTCAAAACTTTATCTGACTGGGGGTCTATAGAGTGACATTAGTACTGACCTTTATATGACTGGGGGTCTATAGAGGGACATTAGTACTGACCTTTATCTGACTAGGTGTCTATAGAGGGACATTAGTAATGACCTTTATCTGACTGGGTGTCTATAGAGGGACATTAGTACTGACCTTTATCTGACTAGGTGTCTATAGAGGGACATTAGTACTGACCTTTATCTGACTGGGTGTCTATAGAGGGACATTAGTACTGACCTTTATCTGACTGGGTGTCTATAGAGGGACATTAGTACTGACCTTTATCTGACTGGGTGTCTATAGAGTGACATTAGTACTGACCTTTATCTGACTGGGTGTCTATAGAGTGACATTAGTACTGACCTTTATATGACTGGGGGTCTATAGGTGACATTAGTACTGACCTTTATCTGACTGGGTGTCTATAGAGTGACATTAGTACTGACCTTTATATGACTGGGGGTCTATAGGTGACATTAGAACTGACCTTTATCTGACTGGGTGTCTATAGAGGGACATTAGTACTGACCTTTATCTGACTGGGGGTCTATAGAGGGACATTAGTACTGACCTTTATCTGACTGGGTGTCTATAGAGTGACATTAGTACTGACCTTTATATGACTGGGGTCTAAAGGTGACATTAGTACTGACCTTTATCTGACTGGGTGTCTATAGAGTGACATTAGTACTGACCTTTATATGACTGGGGGTCTATAGGTGACTTTAGTACTGACCTTTATCTGACTGGGTGTCTATAGAGGGACATTAGTACTGACCTTTATCTGACTGGGGGTCTATAGAGGGACATTAGTACTGACCTTTATCTGTCTGGGGGTCTATAGGTGACATTAGTCCTGACTTCCTGCTGCATTATTATTACTCCCAGTACTCCCAGGCTTGCTACTATTAGATATAATAACCTCAGTTTCGTTTCCTTATCTGTTGGTAACATCAAAATATGATTATTAAATATTTCATATTTGTTTGTTTTTTTCTCCCAAAGTGAACCCCTTTGTGTGTGTCCCACAGATGTGGCGTTTCCGCTCTGCGTATGTTGGATTTGCACCGCTCAAAAAGTATGAAAAGAGATCCCCCCCCCTTGAAGCCCATTAATGACATCATCAGTAAATTGTATGTAACAGATTCCAGTGTTTAGGGTTTATGACCCAATACTGCGATCATATCATTTATGACAAAAATCCGTATTTGTCGTATTATTCAGACGCGCGTGCATCTTTGTGTTACATTTCCTGATACTTTTATTATCTTGATCTTTATATATTTACTAGCGACTTGCCCGTCAAAAAATGGCGGCAATAAGATTGTAAGGCAGGTAATGGTTTGGACGAGACATTCATTTTGTTGGCGGTCGGATATCCTTCGGCGCTCATTGCGAGGCTGTTGGTTGTATTTTTTTTCTGATAGGCGCTTTTGCTGTTATTCTTTGGTCGCGGTGATGTGTTTTTTGCGCTTATTGCAAGGCTTTGTGTGCTATGAGCAGCGTTGGCGCTCGTTGTGAGGCGCTCAGTGAATGGCTTTTATGTTTAATGTGATAATGTTTTTTTTGTGTATATGTATTTTTGTATGCTAATGAAATAATTACTAAATGAATATACTTTACCTATTTGTAAGTAATATATGCAGGAAGCATTGTGCTGAAGAGCTGACAATCTGTTTTCATGTTCCTGCAGCATACAATGTAGGTTTTCAGTGCTGTGGAGCTGCTGTGTAAGTGTCAGCAATGTGTGCAGTGTGTAGTGTAAATAGGCTGCATGCGCGAGGGGAAGCCGTTAGGGTAGCTGGGTACTTCCGCATTGTGTAAGTTAGTGTTGTAAAATGGCGGGGAATGTGTATGTGGTAAGCGGGTGTGGATGATTTAGCGTCCTTGTTAATAGTGTATCTTTACCTCATACGGCTTTTTAGGAAAATCTTTTTTAGTTAGCTCTTCAGGTTATTGATCACTGGATATATTAATTACAAATAGGTAAAGTATTTTAGTAATTAATTAATTCATTATTATTAAAAAAAAAATATATAAAAAAAATACGCTTAATAGCATATTTTACACTGCGGTTACTTTACATACATTAACGCTTCGCACTTCCTAATACATTTGTTCATTCACAATAGTTATTATCGTGCATTCATTTAATAAGTATTAATTAGTAATGGAAAATAAAAATGTAGACTTTACACTACACTAAAATGTTTTACTTTTTACTCTGCAGTTATATATCTGGATTACTGCTCATTGGCTGCCAGCGATAGCACTCTCAAAGCAGTTACAAATCTAAATCACTTTATTATGCTCTGAGACCTAAATACATTTTTTTAATTTACACTGCACAAAAAAAATTATATATTTAACACTGTACTTATATATCTGTCTTTGCGATGAGCGCCGAAGATTGATCGTTGCAAAGCAGGAAACATGAAGGACACGAGGGAAGAGGCTCACAATGAGCGCCGAAGGTCCTCAGAGTACAAAAAGCATCACATTGTGTGGCAAACAGCATTGCCATGGCTTCAAACTTTTTTATTTATTATTATTGCCCCGTCATTTGTGCCAGGCAAGTCGCTAGTGATATAATATAACATAATGCAATACAATATTATACAGTACACATGGGTGTTGGAACTGGGGGGGGGGGGGGTAAGGGGTTACCCCCCCCCCCCCCAGATTTCTTATCGTATGTATGTATGCGTATAGAAGCTAACAGGGGAGGGGAGAGGGGGAGGAAACACAGGGGAGAGGGAGAGGAAGACACAGGAGAGGGGAGAGGGGGAGGAAGACACAGAGCAGAGGGGGGATGAGAAGCAGGGTAAGGGAGAGGTGAGGGGAAGAGACACATGGGAAGGGGGAGAGACACAGGAGAGAGTGGGGGGTAGAGACACAGGGGAGAGGGGGGAAGAGACTAATGGGAGGGAGTGGTGAGGAGACACCGGGGAGAGGAAAGGGGGTAAAGACACAGAGGAGGGGGGAAGAAACAAAGGGGAAGGGAGAGGGGGTAGAGACACAGGGGAGAGGGGGTAGAGACACAGGGGAGAAGGGGGAAGAGACACAGATGAGGGGGGAGAGACACAGGGGAGAGGGAAGGGGGGAAAGACACAGGGGAGGGGGGAAAGAAACACGGGAAGGGAGAGGGGGGTAGAGACACAGGGGAGGGGGGAGTGACACAGGGAAGAGGGAAGGGGGAAAAGACACAGGAGAGGGGGGAAAGAAACACTGGGGAAGGGAGAGGGGGTAGAGACACAGGCAAGGGTGGGAGAGACACAGGGGAGAGGGGGGGAGAGAGACACATGGGAGGGAGTGGTGGGGGGGACACAGGGGAGGTCTTCTGCTTTATTATTATTATTATTATTATTATTATTATTACTATATAATGTGTAGATGTACCGGCTGGGCATGCTCTTGTGCATTATTATTATTATTATTATTATTATTATTATTACTATATAATGTGTAGATGTCTTAGCTGGGCATGCTCTTCTATATTATTATTATTATTATTATTATTATTACTATATAATGTGTAGATGTACCGGCTGGGCATGCTCTTGTGCATTATTATTATTATTAGTAGTAGTATTTTACTAATAATAATAATAATAATGCACAAGAGCATGCCCAGCTGGTACATCTGCACATTATATAATAATAATAATAATAATAATAATAATGCATGCCCAGCTGGTACATCTACACATTATATAGTAGTAATATTAATAATAATAATGCACAAGAGTCCTTCAGCACTGCACTGGACACTGAATAAACTTGCCTAGCTATGGTTTTCCCTATTGATGCAGTATCACCTACACTCTACCTCCTCTCAGTAAGACTGCAAGTTAGTTCTGATTCCAAAATGGCTGCTGTCCATGAGGTAGAAGGGTGTGGAAGGGAATGTATGCTGCTGATTGGCTGGAATCTGTCTGCTGACTGTGACATGCAGGGTCAAAGTTTGCTCAATGATAAAGTTTGCTCAATGATAAAGAATCTCGCATATGTTCGCAGTTCGCCGCGAACGTGAACATGCTATGTTCGCCGGGAACAGTCCGCCGGCGAACTATTCGCGACATCTCTAATTATAAATTGCATGGCTATTTTTCCTTCCCAAATGCATAACCTTGCATTTATTTGTATTAAATCTCATCTGCCATTTAGCCGCCCATTTCTCTAATTTATGCAAATCCCTTTGTAGGGAAAGTACATCATTATCTGATGTTATTACCTTGCACAACTTAGCGTCATCAGCAAAAATGGAGACACTACTTTCGAGTCCTACTTCTATTTCATTAATAAATATGTTAAAAAGGAGAGGACCTAATACTGAACCTTGAGGAACCCCACTTATCACATTAGACCAATCGGAGTATGTTCAATTTACAACAACCCTTTGCTTCCTGTCTTTTAGCCAGCTCTCGATCCATGAGTAGATAATTACTGAAATTCCTGTATCCCTTAGTTTGCTCACTAGTCTTCCATGTGGCACTGTATCAAATGCCTAAAAAGACTACATCCACTGAGTTGCCTAATCCAAGTTCCTACTAACCTCCTCATAGAAACTAATTAGATTGGTCTGACACGATCTATCCTTCATAAATCCGTGTTGACTACTACCTATGATCTTGTTCAAATAGACATATTATTGTATTCTGTCCCTTATTAACCCTTCTAAAAGCTTCCCAACTACAGATGTGAGGCTCACTGGTCTATAATTCCCCGGATTTGCTCTTGATGCATTCTTAAATATAGGTATCACCTCTGCTTTTCTCCAGTCATCCGGTAGAGACCCTGTAGTGAGTGAGTCTTGAAAGATTAGATATCATGGTTTGGCTATTACAGAACCCAGCTCCCTCAGTACCCTTGGATGTATTCCATCTGGACCTGGGGCTTTATTAATATTTATTTTCTCCAATCTCTTTTGGATTTCTTCCTGCGTTAACCAATTATTTAGTGATGGTAGTGTAGCTCCATTATGTTGCGGTGTCCCAACCACTGGTACCTCCCTTGTGTATACCGACGAAAAGAACCTATTTAGCTCATCTGCCTTTTCCTGGTCACTAATTATCAGATGTCCTGTGTCACATTGTAATGTTTCTATAGCTTCCTTCCTTGCCTTCTTCCCATTAATATATTTAAAAAATATTTTAGGGTTAGTCTTACTTTCCATTGCAACTGACTTCTCATTTTCTATTTTAGCCAGTCTAATAGCCCTTTTGCAAGCCTTGTTGATTTCCTTATAGTCACATAAAGCTGCCTCTGTTCTCTCCTCCTTGTATAATTTAAATGCATGTTTATTTTTCCTCATCATGAACTTTAAGTCATTGTTAAGCCACATGGGATATGATTTACTCCTATTCATTTTATTTCCACATGGTACATGCCGATGAGTATGTTTATATAGTAAGGATTTGAATGTTGTCCATTTATTTTCAGTATTTTTCCCTGTAAGTTCTTTGTCCCAGTCTATATGTAGTATTGCTGCCCGAAGCCCATTAAAGTTAGCACTTTTAAAATTTAGAGGTTTTGTTGGCCCCTTACAACTCTGTTTTTTGTATTCAATCTCAAATGATACTGTGTTGTGATCACTGTTCCCCAAGGGTTCCCCTATTTTAACATTTGATATTATATCAATATTACTTGTGATGACTAAATCCAAGATGGCACCATTTTTAGTAGGTTCTTGTATTACCTGGGCCAGATAATAATCCCCGAGTGTACTCAAGAACCTGCTCCTCTTAGCTGAGCTGCTGGTCTCATTTATCCAGTTTATTTCAGGGTAATTAAAGTCTCCCATTATTAGAACTTGCCCATGCTTAGCTACATTTCCAATCTGTAACAATAATTGTATTTCCTCACTTTCAGCTATATTTGGGGGTTTATAGCATACTCCCACCAATATGCGTTTAGAATTAGCTCCTCCACTATTTAGCTTAACCCACAAAGATTCAATGATGCCGTTAGTGCCAGCATACATATCTTCTCTGACTATAGGCTTAAATTCAGGCTTAAAATACAGACAGGTCCCTCCTCCTTTTTTACCATTTCCCCTACCACCTAAATAGTTTATAACTATCCAGATTAACAGTCCAGTCATGAGATTCATCCCACCATGTTTCAGTAATGCCTATTAAGCCCCAATTTTCTTGTACCGCTAATATTTCTAGCTCGTCCATTTTCCCAGACAAACTTCTTGTGTTAGCAAGCATACACTTTATGTTGCTATGGCTCTGCCGTTGTGAAGTGCTTGCCACTGTATTTGAGGCCCCTATTAATACCTCCCTACTGTCTATTGTAACCCTCCCCCTTCTCCTCTGCCTATGGGTAACTAATTCATCCCTTTCCCTCTCTACCCTATTTACCCCAATATTTCTAGTCCCTGGGATCTGGGTGACAAATTACCCTGTCTACCTTCCTAATAATACCACCAAAACATGTCTGTTGCTCTGCCTATTCTGCCCTCCCTCTCCTGCAGTAGAACTGTTCTCCCGGCTGTTAGAGCTGTTCCCTCTATCTGGCATTGCCATTCCTGAATAGACATCCCCAACAGTTTCACTCAATCTGTCAAATCTGTTGATGTTTGCCAACTCAGAACTGGCCTGCCTCCGCCTGTTCCCCCTGATTCCCCTTCTAACTGTAACCCAGCTACCTCCCTGACCATCCTCACTAGCCCCAGCTCCTTCCTCCATACTAGGCACAGCTAAACTGTGCTCCGTGAGCACCACCTCCCTTTCCAGTGGAGCAATATCACTAAGTGCTGCAATTCTTCTCTCCAGATCTTCAATTTGAGCTTCCAGAGAGGCAACATGCTCACACCTGTCACAGAGGTATGGACCCTGAATCATCTGTTCCAGTAGTGCATACATTTGGCAGGATGTACACTGAGTGAGGTTGCCACTGGACTGACTCATGATTATCAGTTACAAAAATACAGTGAGAAAACAAATCAATGTATTTGTATAAAGATTGCTTTTCTACACCTTAACCCAAACAAAACAGAAAAAATATATATACATTTGTTTTCTGTTTTTTCTTATAATACCCCTTTCCTTTGTATTTCCTCCTTTTATTCAATCTCCTACACACTAACTACACTAGAAAATAGTGCAAGCTCCCAAGCTCGCTCTTCCCTTGTTAAAATAGACCCCTCCTACTCGCCTGTACAATGATAAATGAGCACAGGACAGAAAACACTGCACTGCCTCACAGAACTGATTCAGCATAACACGACAAAATGCACATAGATAAACCTTTAAACAGGCCAAGCCACACCCACACTCACGTGGACCCGGATTACAGCCCACAGGAAGAAAAAACTGCACCGATTTACAGAATTGATTCAAACAGAACCTCACACAAATGCACACAGATATAACTTACACAGGCCAAGCCACACCCACTCTCACCTGGACCTTGATTACTACAACAGGTCAGAAAACACTGCACTGATTTACAGAACTGATTCAAACAGAACCTCACACAAATGCACACAGATATAACTTACACAGATCAAACCACGCCCACTCTCACCTGTATCACTGATTGCTGCAACAGGACAGAAAACACTGCACTGATTTACAGAACTGATTCAAACAGGACCTCACACAAATGCACACAGATATAACTTACACAGATCAAGCCACGAGTAAGTTAGTGTGGAGGATAACACAGGCATGGATCAGAAGCTAGGGTATCTCTGCTAATCCTACAACAACATCAAGTGAGTTCTTTGCAGCAGCTGGGAAACCATTTGCCATCAAGGTGATGTACAGCAATCTGTAAGCATCCCAAGCCTCTCCTGTCTTTTCCTCCCACTTTTGTTGGGTTATGTGCAGGTTGTCAACCATATCCTCATCTTTCCATAAAATGAGCTTGGTGAGAGAAGTAATATCTTTTTGTTTAGGATAATGTACGAACATATCGGGTTAAATGCAGTCTCATCCTAAACAGTGGTATTCATTACAATTTCAATCCTTGCCATTTTAAATATAGCATTTGCATGGCAGTTACAATTCTAGTACAGCTTTCATATCCCCTATGGCTAGAGTCTGTCCTGCTCCCTGTCTCTATAGTACCTCCTGTGCCTGCACCTCCTCACTACCTGATTCTTCACTATCATCTCCTTCACTGGTTGATCCTTTACTATCTTCCTCAATAGAACTGGAAACTGTAGCCTCATTGTCAGGTTTTCCAATGTGGACTTTTGTGCTTAGAATTTTATGACTTTGGTTCATTTATACTGAGCTTCTGAGCTGCTACTTTGCCTTCTAGAGGTGATGACACTTTTTTTCATTTCTGCTGCTGGACTGTATAACTTCTCTCTTGCTGTGAGCCTCCATCTCCTCCTCTCTGGCTGGAGCCTGAATACTAAATTCATTCATCTTTTGTCTAACCTCATTATAAGTCACTTGGCGGAGGAGCAATATGGGGTGGGAAATTTTGGGTGCCTCACCACCTCTATTAGATTCATAATTTCTTTTTTCACATGCACAAACAACCATTCATGCAGTCATATCCTCATATTTGACTCACATCCATAATTGCCTTAATGTTATCATATCATAGAGTTGGGCTTTATGGCCGAGTGGCCAGAAGAAAGCCATTACTTTCAGCAAAAAACAAAATGGCACATTTTGAGTTTGCAAAAAGGCATGTGGGAGACTCCCAAAATGTATGGAGGAAGGTGCTCTGGTCTAATGAGACTAAAATTGAACTTTTCGGCAATCAAAGAAAACGCTATGTCTGGCGCAAACCCAACACATCACCTCACCCAAAGAACACCATCCCTGCAGTGAAACATGATGGTGGCAGCATCATGTTGTGGGGATGTTTTTCAGCAGCCTGGACTGGGAAACTGGTCAGAGTTGAGGGAAAGATGGATGGTGCTAAATTCAGGGATATTCTTGAGCAGAACCTGTACCACTATGTGCGTGATTTGAAACTAGGACGGAGGTTCACCTTCCAGCAGGAAATTAACCCCAAACACACTGCTAAAGCAACACTTGAGTGGTTTAAGGGGAAACATGTAAATGTGTTGGAATGGCCTAGTCAAAGCCCAGACCTCAATCCAATAGAAAATCTGTGGTCAGGCTTAAAGATTGCTGTTCACAAACCATCCAACTTGAAGGAGCTGGAACAGTTTTGCAAGTTTAATGGGCAAATGGTAAGATGTGGCAAGCTCATAGAGACTTATCCAAAGCGACTTGGAGCTCTGATTGCCGCAAAAGGTGGCTCTACAAAGTATTGACTTTAGGGGGTGAATAGTTATGCACATTTACTTTTTCTGTAATTTTGTCCTATTTGTTGTTTGCTTCACAATAAAAAAAACATCTTCAAAGTTGTGGGCATGTTCTGTAAATTAAATTATACAAATCCTCAAACAATCCATGTTAATTTCAGGTTGTGAGGCAACAAAACCCGAAAAATGCCAAGGAGGGTGAATACTTTTGGAAGGCACTGAAAATAATTAAATGCAAATCTGTGAATGGTGCAAAATAAGATACAGTGAATACATAATAACATATATAATAATGGATACATAATCAATTTAGTGAATACATAATCAAATGCACTGAATATATGCTGAATATATATTTTCCCTACACATAACAGCTCTGCTTAGGGGGAAAAACAACCAATTTAAAAAGCAAAAACAATATTTTAAAGTGCAAACTGTTTTTAATAGTCTATACTCAACAAGCAAACATATGAGCTTTACTTTCAAATGCATTTCATTATTCCATGTATCAACTACCCTTTCTAGTAGAGCTTTAGTACTTAAGACTTAAGTGCTTCCCTGTCTTATGGTGTATGTTTATATAATCTAATATGCTATTCTCCCCTGAGTAAATTAGTTTTCTTTCATCATGTACACACTGTATACAGTGTATGCGTTCTTTACTTTGCTTTTATTAAAATTGAAATCCACTGACACACACTATATAAATACAGCAAATATGTGCCCCCACATGCTTTCTTTCACATATAATAGTTGTGAGCAAGCGGGTTGTTGCTAACGCTGCGGGCTCGCATAGCGAGCCTGCGGCCCTCGCAAAGCGAGGGCATCAGTTGCTGGCATGGAGCGCCGAAGGCACTCTTTGCCAGCAACTGCGGACCTTGCAACATTTACCAACTTATGACAAACAAATACGAGACGCAGGATTTGGACAAAAAAACACTACGACCTCTCAAACATACGACTTTAACGGCCGACCCGCGCAAACCTGAAAACATTAGAAACCCAATAAATACACACAACAAACACATAAAAAGCTTATCCCCAGCAAGGGGGGCACCCAGGACCTCTGCAAGTGAAGTTACACCTCCATTTATGTCCAAATTACTGAGTTTAGACACCCGAAAATCACCGAAGCGGGAGAAAAAATGGCAGCCGAAAAAAACAAAATCGAGGCTACAGGACCCTAAAGACGCAAAACACCACCAAACACATACGGATTTTCCAAAAAAGCCGGACGAGCTCCAAGAACAAGGACCCAAAATCAGCCACAGCAGCGTATCACACATTAGGCTCCATTTTACAACACTAACTTTTACAATCCGGAAGTACACAGCTACCCTAACGGATTTTCCTCGCACACGCACACTATTTACACTACACACTGCACACATTGCTGACACTTACACAGCAGCTCCACAGCACTGATGCTGCAGCAACATCAAAACAGATTGCCAGCTCTTCAACACAATGCTTCCTACATATATTACTTCAAAATAGGTAAAGTATATTCATTTATTAATTTATTAATTATTTTATTAGCATACAAAAAACGACCAACCCCAATGCTGCTCATAGCACACAAACAATCAACAGCCGAAGGCGCTCAGCACAAGGCTCGCAATGAGCGCCGAAGGATCTTGGAACACCAACAAAATTAATGTCTCAACCAAACATCATTACCTGCCTTACAATCTTATTGCCGTCATTTTTTGACGGGCAAGTCGCTAGTCACATATATAGTTGTTAGCAGGCGGGCTTGGCAAAACCCGTTGCTAATGCAATGGGGAAACTGTGGCCCTCGCAAACCGAGGGCCACGGTTGTGGCCAGAAAAGGAGCACCAAAGGCGCTCCTTGCGCTGGTGAAGATAAGCGCCATAGGCTCTCATCCCTACGACCCAGTACCACTTCCGGACCGCAAATGCAGGCCCTTGCGAAGCGAGGGGCTGCATTTGCGTATGTGGATGCTCCCACGTTGGCTGCAATGAGCCCAAGACTCATTGCAGACCGCAAATGCTGACACAACACCCAATGACTACATACGGACTTACACAAAAAATACGAACCGCGGGCCTTAGAAAAAAAAATGTGGGGACTCGCAAAAATACGAGCTTAACGCGAAACACGTGCACAGCCGAAAACATTAAAAAAACACTAAATACACACAAAAATAAAAACTTACCCACAGCAAGGGGGACCCCCAGGACATCTGCAAGATGGGTTACACCTCAATTTCAGTGGAATTAAAAAAGTTTAGACATTCGAAAATCCCTTAAGCGAGAGAAAAAATGGCCGCCGAAAAAAAAGAAAACGATGCTGCACAACCCCTAAAGCCGCAAAACACCACCAACCACATTTTTTGACGGGCAATTCGCTAGTTATAATATAATTCTTAAAAAATTACTAATGGAATAGTCAGTTCATTATGAAGAAGAAGCTGGCGGCTGTTCTAAAATCCAAATGTATCCATTAAAAGCTGCATTGCCATATATTCTACAGATACTGATTAAACAAATGAAGGCTATTGTCTAACGACTCAATTTGTGCCGTCAATTTATCTCCAAATTACTGCAATACTTTTAGCAACAAAAATAGGTTGATTTCTCCTCTAAAATGTGTTTACCAGCCAATACAATATCTTGCTATTGCCACTACAGCAGTATGTTCTGTTACACTGGTCATGTTGATTTATAGTTTTAAACTATGCTTATTAGGCTACTGGTAAGACATCTTTAAACTACAACATATTCTATTGATATATATGTCACATTAACTCATTTATGATTATATAATTTAACACTCTAAAAAACTAAGAACCTATACACTTTATCTGATGGAAAAAGAGACATATCTCCTTCAAGCTTTTGTAAGCTAAGAGAAGAATGATAAAAAGGACACTTGGTGAATATTAGCAAAAAGCCAGTCTGTGTGGTAGACAGCAGTGATGTACAGTTCCATTTAATAGGTTCTCAGATCTATAAATCTACTCTGCGGTGCAGTACTTTGATGAGAATGTGATATATTTCTAAAAAGTTTCACAAAATGTCACCCTGAAAACTTACCATATTGTAAGATTTTTTTTTATTGCCACTATATGACCCTAGATTTAATAAATATCTAACCTGCTGAACAGAGAATACTATACTTCCATAAGTTTCATGTGCTTTACCATTTTATTTTACAAGACAACTTCATCAGCTTTTTAAAAACATATACTAATGGGTAGAGAAAGCCTTTGCAAACTTGATTGAAATTTTTTTAATTTGTTTAGATAATTTACATTATGTCAGCAAAATGTACCCCTGCTCGGACAGCCCACTTAGATATTTTCAAATAGAACACTGTTATCTAATAAGAAGCGACTATTGTGTGTCTGCTGTATTAGCTGTTTATATAGATTAAGCGACATGACAACTAAAAAAAATGTTTTTGCCATAGTCAAGTCAGATGTTTCTGATAAAATATAAATTAAAACATGTACTAATGACATACTATGGGCTTGATAACATGGCTCCCATAAAGACTCCTGTAAGGCTAAATCATAGCTATAGCTGTTTTTACAAGCACATTTGTGGCGCTATTCTCTGGCTCCCTCAAAACAAGATTGTGTAAAACTAACGTGTAACCAGGAGGTTTTGCTAGTAGCTTTTACGTGTGCTTATAGCCTATCTATCTATCTTTGTATCTATCTATCTATCTATCAACACAGTATATTGCAAACATGGTATAACTTTAAACTATAGGTGATAACAAGTACATTATCAATAAAACTGTATTTAAAAAGGTGCATATATATATATATATATATATATATATATATATATATATATATATATATATATACCTGTCTATTTATCGAGGTTAATAACCCCTTGGCCTCTGACCTGCTTTCCCCAATTAGCCATTTTCCCTCCCCAGTGTCATGTGACTCATTTGTGTTATAAGGTTTCAGGTGTGAATGGGGAACAGGGGTGTTACATTTGGAGTTATCACTCTCACACTCTCTCATACTGGTCACTGGAAGTTCAATATGGCACCTCATGGCAAAGAATTGAAAAAAGAATTGTTGCTCTACATAAAAATTACCTAGGCTATATGAAGATTGCCAAGACCCTGAAACTGAGCTGCAGCCCGGTGGGCAAGACCATACAGCGGTTTCACAGGGCAGGTTCCACTCAGAGCAGGCCTCGCTATGGTCGACCAAAGAAGTTGAGTGCACATGCTCAGGGTCATATACAGAGGTTGTCTTTGGGAAATAGACATATGAGTGCTGCCAGCATTGCTGCAGAGGTTGAAGGGGTGGGGGGTCAGCCTGCCAGTGCTCAGACCAAAGGTCGCACAATGCATCAAATTGGTCTGCATGGTTGTCGTCCCAGAAGAAAGCCTCTTCTAAAGATGATGCACAAGAAAGGCCGCAAACCATTTGCTGAAGACAAGCTAAGGACTAAGGACATGGATTACTGGAAGCAGGTCCGGTGGTCTGATGAGACCAAGGTAAACTTATTTGGTTCAAATGGTGAGCGAGTGTGGCGGCAACAGGTGAGACGTAAAGAGACAAGTGTGTCTTGCCTACAGTCAAGCATGGTGGTGGGAGTGTCATGGTCTGGGCCTGCATAAGTGCTGCTGGCACTGGGGAGCTACAGATCATTGAGGGAACCATGAAAGAGAACATGTACTGTGACATACTGAAGTAGAGCATAAACACCCCTCCCTTCAGAGACTGAGCCGCAGGGCAGTATTCCAACATAATAACGACCCCAAACACACCTCCAAGATGACCAGTGCCTTGCTAAAGAAGCTTAAGGTAAAGGTGATGGACTTGCCAAGCATATCTCCAGACCTATACCCTATTTAGCATCTGTGGGGCATCCTCAAATGGAAGGTGGGGGAGTTCAAGGTCTCTAACATCCACCAGCTCTGTGATGTCATCATGAAGGAGTGGAAGAGGACTCCAGTGGCAACCTTTGAAGCTCTGGTGAACTCCATGTCCATTAGGGTTAAGGTAGTGCTAGAAAATAATAGTGGCCACACTTTGGGCCCAATTTGGACATTTCCACGTAGGGGTGAACTCACTTTTGTTGCAAACGATTTAGACATTAATGGCTGTATGTTGAGTTATTTTGAGGAGACAGCAAAGTTATACAGGCTGTACACTTAATACTTTACATTGTAGCAGGGAGCCATCATATGGCTCCTCTTAAAAAATCCCCTTAAAGTAGGTAACATACACCAAAAGTGTTTTTCTTTGGTCTTTAGCCCTAACTTTTAGAGGTTCTAAGTAGCCTGATTATCCAAGCCAGAGCTATGAGGACGAGGATTTGATGATCATTGCTGGAGGATGTACATTTCCCCCATACAAATGTAGTTACATTTTAATTTTTTTGTAAGTATTTTTTTTATTTTAGGTGAAGTTTTTTTCAGTATTATTTAGTCATAGGAACTATGGGGTCATTATGGACCCCCATTGAGGGGGTTAGCTTACATGGTGGTCCAATATGGACCCCTGTGGACGTAGGTAGGGTACCAAGGGGTCCTTGATTTGACACATGTAGGCTTCTCAAAGGCATTTTCTGTAAATATCGTAGCACTTGTAAGAACTTACTGATAGCTTTTGAGTGCTGGGATTTCACTGCTGGAACAAAGTAATTGCCTTTTAGAAAATGTCAATTGGACAGGTACTTGTGGGTTATGATTTTACGTACCACCGAGCATTCAGAAGGCATTTCTGGTTGGTTTTCTTAGAGTGTGTGAAGTGATTGCTATAACTGATAAACAAGGAAACTTTACTTGTTCTTTTGCCAATGAGAGACATGGAATGGAGGCCTATATATCCTATATAATATATATGTTTTACATATTATTTTCTTAATTATAGGTAGAACACGGTTACGATTGAGCTGGCCTTATTTCTATTTTTTTCCACTGAAATTCAAGGGAAGATGGTACTCCACTTGTTTTGGCAACAAATCTTGGATGTTAATACCGAATAAGTTATGTTTGTTTTGTAATTGGACATAATATATTCACTGGTTACACAGCATCCGATACTGTTAGTTTGTTACATACAGTATTTAAAAACAAGCAGTTTTTCTTGAATTACAGCCGTCCTTTAACACCTCACCTCCAAAATGTATATATTAAATATATACAAGCTACTGTATATGATTTGTAAATCTAGGTCATTGTATTTTTAGATAGAATAGGGAATAAGATTAGATAAGAACCTTATCTCCATTAGCTACAGCTCATTGCCAAGCTCTGTTTTATCTGTTTGTTTCAGGGCTTTGAGTGTGGCTTTATCTAATAATCAAGTAACAGCAGACTAATAAATTACATAAGGTAACAAGGGAACCAAAGAAACAATACCAATATCACTTTACTCACTATTCAATAAAAAAATTACAAGAGTAATACCAGGATACAACAACAAAATTAGAGGTGCTCAATCTGAGAACGGACAATACCTGAAGTAGGTTTGTCCTATAGGTCTGGTCACCTTCTCAGAGATCAACCTCTTTTAGCTCACTTGTGCCCTTCACAGGGAGAAATATCCTATATTATATTAGTCTGGTCTTACTTAAAAGAGTGACCCAGCCCCGAAATACCAGGCAATTCTACCCTGAACGGGAGAAACAGCAAACTCCAGACCCGTTTCGCCCTCTGTGGGCCTCGTCAGTGAGGTGCAGCTGTACTCCCTAAGGCCCTGTGAGTACCTGTATACATAAGACAACTTATACAATGTACATGCAGTGTATACTCTACGTATAAATCTCAACCAACTGTAAGTAACCCATTTTGTAGCGGCTTTACAGTTCATAAATTGAAAAAGTGTAAAAATGAACTGGAACTGTTGAGCTAATCACTAAGCTCTTGAATTTCAGAGCTGTCCTGATTATGTCTGTTTCATAGTCGCATAGCTCATCTTGGATTTCTGATGCTGACAGTGTAACATCAGGTATACCTGAGGGTGAAGCCACATGAAACACAGTGTTCTTGGGAATCTTGTTAAATATTTCAACCAAATGAGGTTGCTTTATTTGTTGGGATCTTATATTGTGTAATATTTCATGCAACAAATGCAAACGTATTAGTTCTTGTGCTGTAAAGGCGCTATGTTGCTCTAGTCCTTTTATAATTCACTCATCAGGTCATTACGACGCTGTCGAAACCATTCCATCATCATTAAGTCGTGATCAGTACTCTTACCATCTTTCTAAAAGACATTTGCTTCTTAGAAGCACTGTCTATATATAAGTTCAATAGTGTTTCCCTTTGCTTCTTGATGTCACCGATTTCACACACCTTACGCACTGAAACATAGGAGTCATAGCAAGCTTTTAATGTGTACAAAAATAAGCTCAGGAGGTCACATAGGCTCAGAATTGAAAATAGGTTCAGAATGTCCTCCTTTTTAGCTCAGAGGGTCAAATAGGCTCAGAATATCCTCCTTTTTTGCTCAAAAGGTCAAATAGGCTCAGAAGGTCAAATAGGCTCAGAATATCCTCCTTTTTGGCTCTGGAGGTCAAATTGGCTCAGAATCTCCTCCTTTTTGACTCAAGAGGTCAAATAGGCTCAGAAGGTTAAATAGGCTTAGAAGGTTTGAATAGACTTCTAATGCCATCCTTTTAGGCTCAAGAGGTCAAATAGGCTCAGAAGGTTAAATAGGCTCAGAAAGTCCTCCAATTGAGTTCAGAAAGATATATAGGCTGAAACTGTCCTCCTTTTGGGCTCAAGAGGTCAAATAGGCACAGAAGATCAAATAGGCTCAGAAGGTCAAATAGGCTCAGAAGGTTGAACAGGCAAAGGTGCAGATGGATAAATGAGGTTGTTGAAGCAATGAATATGAACTGACAGGCAATGGCTTACAGATGTGTCTAGAGTGCTGCTGTCCATATGGTCATGGAGAGTCAGACACATCTGAACAACTGAACAACAATTTCCCAGTGATCATCATGAATGATCTGATGATCCTAACTCAACCAGAACCTATCCCAAAACAGCTATAGTTCTTGAGTGGAGTTTCCGATTTCCTATGTTGGTTCCTTTGAAGACTTGAAAACCCAAAAACTTTTCCAGTGAGAGCGGAGTTTGAGGTTTGGACCAATCTTTATTAGGACCCCAGCTGATGCCAAGGGATCAAAGGGTGACACATGCTATTACCCACATCAATCAGCCTTTCTGGAAATCATTGAAATAATTACGTGATTACTGTTTTACACATTTCAAAGCCTCAGTGGGATAATGGAGATAAACTTAATACAAGTTGTGAAAAGGGTATTTCCATTTTTGGAGTGCTGAAGTTGCACGTTCTTGCTTCTGGTGCTGTGATGGGAAGGTGTTTGGTGTTAATCTCAGTCAAAGCCAATTAACTAACAAAACCCTCTGATTTCTATATTTTCTCTCCTCTTCCTCACTTTCCTCCACTGAAACACACCCTCATGATCCAGCTGATGTAACAAACAAATAAATGCTTCTTTTACAGTCTGCTTTTTCCTTAAAATGTGTTTATGTTCATGACTTACACAGCTTACACATACTTCACATACTTTATGTTCATGACTTACACAGCTTACACATACTTCACTTCACAAAAATGTTAAGTCCGTATCGGCATTGTGAGACCCGCAATGACTGCGGGCTTGAAATTTGGCTGAGTTACAGAGCTATTAAATTAGACCATGGTATGAATTACGTGCTTGAGACGCAAACCCGTAAAAAAATTGTTGCATGTTGGATGTGCGGCCTTGAACATGATCAATTAGGCAAACCCGTAGTTACGGGTTTAGGTGGAGCCAATAGCAACAGAGTTCGTCATCATTACGTCACTGAAAAAATGGAGGTTAGATTTCAAAGCCTTAAGGGCTTCAATTAGGAGTTTAGATCAGACCTGCATTCCAGACATAATGCAATATTGATAAAGCCATAAATATGATTACATAGTGACATAGGGCCTCATTCTATTATCGGCCGTAAATCGGTCGTAAGGCTGCGATTCCTTGCGGGGGTTCAGTTAACTCGCGATTCTATTATACGGCCCCGCAAGGATCTCCCCTTACGGCCGGCCGCATATCTTGAAACCGGCCGTAAGCTCTGAAATATAAAAACGCAAAAATAAATTCAAGCCTGCACTGTACAGCTCTGTAAATGCTAGGGATCATATTGGGGGACATGAGGATTAAAAGTAACCCACTCTCAAGCTTGCACATCAGCCCAAACCCGAGTTCAAATTAACTGTTTATTTTCCGGCTGCGGCGTGGGCGTGTCTGAGGTGCTCCAAGCACTCTGGACTTTTTACATGGATATTTTACGTATATTTAAAAAAAAATATTTTACGGATTTTAGTATAGGGTAATTATGTGCTATTTTTTCTAACACCGAATATCACTTTATAGTCTTCTCAAAGTGCAGGATGGCTTTATTTGAGCTATTTTATGTGCTTAATTGGTGCTAGCGGGACCTGTTTGCTGCAAGTAAGCTGCGGCTCGTTTTTAGCCTTGCAGACAGGGTTCCCGGAGCAATAGAATCGCAACCAGGCTTTTCTTACGGCCGATTTCCTTGCGGCCGTTTTAGATCAAAGGCTTTCCTCGGCCGCAAGGGATAGCAAGGCGCCGGCCGCAAGCCTGCCGGAGTCCCCGGCCGGAGGGGAATAGAATAGCCGTAAAGCTTGCGGCCGGTCCTTGCGGCCCCGCAGCGGCTGCGGCCGTAATAGAATGAGGCCCATAGTAATTAAGGTTGAAAAAAGACTTTCAGTCCATCAAGTTCAACCTTTTAATATATCCTCTGATCTGCAATATGGGGATTAGTTATTAATTAATTTGTTGTCAATTAATTATTAATCAGCTATTTAATTATTTATTTTTTATTTTATTTATTTTTTATTATTAATTAATCCAGAGGAAGGCAAACAGAAAAAATCCAAGTGAAACTTAGCCAATCGTCTCAAAGGGGGAAAAAAATTAATTCCTCCCTGGATCAGTACTCTCTCTCTAATTATCCACGATAACCCTGAATTCCCTTTTTAATTAGAAATAAATCCAGTCCCCTTTTAAAGTTATCTATCAAATCCGCTGTCACCACCTCCTCTGGTAGAGAATTCCACAGAATAACCACCCTTACTGTAAAGAACCCTTTTGTTTCTTTCAGGTGGAGTCTTTTTACTGCTAGCCTCAATGGATGTCCTCTTGTCAGTTGAAAACCTCTTGGCACAATAAGCTCCCTTGACAAATCTTTATACTGACCCTGGATGTCTTTATATAAGGTAATCATATCTCCTCTTAGATGCCTTTTTTCTAGAGAAAATAAGTTTCATTTGGTTAGTCTTTCTTCATAACTTAGCCCCTCCATTCCCATTATTAGTTGTGTTGCCCTCCTCTGTACCCTTTCCAGCTCTAAAATGTCCTTTTTATGAAGTTGTGCCCAAAATTGTACTCCATATTCCAAAGGGCGCACTATAGATTTGTATAGTGGCAGAATTATATTTGCTTCCCTTGCTTCTATACCCTTCTTAATGCATGCTAATATTTTATTTGTCTTTGCAGCTGCTGCTTGGCTTTGAGCACTGTTACCTAGGTGTTTGTCCACAAGCACTGCCAAATCCCTTTCAATATTTGATACCCCTAGATTTGCTCCATTAAAATTATAAATTGCAGGGCTATTTTCCTTCCCAGGTGCATAACTTTACATGTATTCGTATTAAATCTCATCTGCCATTTAGATGCCCATTCTTCAATTTTATGTAAATCCCGTTGGAGGGAAAGCACATCATTATCTGATTTAATTACCTTGAACAACTTTGTGTCATCAGCGAAAATGGAGACACTACTCTCCAGTCCCACCTCTAAGTCATTAATAAATATGTTAAAAAGGAGACAACCTAATACTGAACCCTGAGGAATCCACTTACCACATTAGTCCAATCAGAGTATGTTCCATTTACAACAACCCTTTGCGCCCTGTCTTTTAGCTAGCTCTTAATCCATGAGCAGATATTTACTGCAATTCCTGTATCTCTTAGTTTGCCCAATAGTCTCCCATGTGGCACTGTATCAAAAGCCTTTGCAAAATCCACTGAGTTGCCTTGATCCAAGTTCCTACTAACCTCCTCATAGAAACTAATTAGATTTGTTTGACATGACCTATCCCTCATAAATCCATGTTAACTCCTACTTATCATGCTGTTTAAATAGACATATTCTTGTATATTATCCCTTATTAACCCTTCTAAAAGCTTCCCCACTACAGAAGTGAGGCTCACTGGTCTATAATTCCCTGGATTTGCTCTTGCTCCCTTTTTAAATATAGGTATCACATCTGCTTTTCTCCAGTCATCTGGTAGAGACCCTGTGTTGAGTGAATCTTGAAACACTTAATATAATGGTTTGGTGGATGTATTCCATCAGGACCCGGGGCTTTATTAACATTTATTTTTTCCAACCTCTTTTGGATTACTTCCTGCGTTAACCAATTATTCGGCAGTGTAGCCCCATTATGTTGGAGTGTCCCAACCACTGGTACCTCCCTTGTGTATACCGAAGAAAAGAACCTATTTATCTCATCTGCCTTTTCCTGGTCACTAATTTTCAGACGGCCTCTGTCACATTGTAATGTTCCAATACCCTTCTTCCCATTAAAATACTTAAAAAATATTTTAGGGTTAGTCTTATTCTCCTTTGCAATTAATTGTTTACAACTTTTTGCAATTAATATCTAATAGCCCTTTTGCAAGCCTTGTTGATTTCCTTGTACGCCCGTAAAGCAGTCTCTGTCCACTCTTGTTTGTATAATTTGAATGCCTATTTTTTTACTCGTATCTTGATCTTTAAATCATTGTTAAGGCACATTGTATGTGATTTACTCCTTTTACTTTTATTCCCACTTGGTATATGGTGATAAGTATGTATATTTAGCAAGGATTTAAATGTTGTCCATTTATGTTCAGTGTTTTTACCTTCAGTTCAGTTCTCTTTCCAAGTCTTTACTTTGTATTGCTGCCCTTAGACCGTTAAAATCTGGCCTTTTAAAATTAAGAGTTTTTGTTGGCCCCTTAAAATTTTGTTTTTTTAATTCAATCTCAAATGAGACTGCCTGTAACGGATCTCCTGGCACCCCGACTGGGTACCTCCGTTGATGGACGCTTCCTAGCTTGCGCCGAGGACTACAATCACCGCACCGGACACCACAACCACCACAGACTCCACAACCGCCGTAGCTTAACTGGAGCAGCGCCGTCTTCCTTCCACCCTGTATGAATCTCCAGCATCCAGGACCGTGTGGGGAAGACCTCTCCTCCAAGGAGAGTACATCAGGAACAAGAGTTCAGTAGTTAAAGCTCAAGGGAGTATGCAGCGCATAGCAATCCCCAGTGTGATATAGCAATTCCCTCCAAGAACGAGACGATTCTACGTTTTGCAGGGTCAAGTAGAACTCCCTTTATTGAAACAACACACATTTTTAAACACTTCACATACACAGTAGGGTCAGTGACTACCTTTGGCCAACCCCTAATTACCTCTGGCCAATCAGACAGGGTTAAGGAGTGGGAGCCAGGAGTCCCCTCCCCAGGAGCCACACACTAGGCGTGGCTAACTGCTCATTCTACCTCTGGCGGTGGAGAGAGTAACATCCCTAGGCTCACTTACTCCCCTTCTGGGAGTATGGGGAAACCCCAGGCCATCTCATTATTCAAGAGTCCTTACCCCCATTGTTTATGGTGCCATCTTGTCTGCTAAAACCCTTTTGTTCTGCTATCTCTTGTGTGTTTTAGCAGATACTATTAAGAGGCAGATGGGCAACTCCTGACCAAGTGTATGAGACCAAAGATATTTGACTGCATACCACACAATACAATATTTTTACAGATATAACCACAACATATTATAACCCAGAACATATCTGCAGATAGCTTAGGTCTGAGCACACATTATTACCCAATGGCGCTCAGACCACATACATACAGTTCAATGGCCATGGAACCAAAGACTTTCTCATAGTCTTTCATTATATGAATGGGCTCCATGGCATAGCTATCTGGGGTATCACCGCTCACACAGGGCAAGTACCGAATGACCCCCCTGTATTTAAAGGGCCAGAATGAGTGACATACACTCTGGTATGGCCGAATACTGTTTTTAAAGGGCAATATGTCCCAGGGCCATAGTCGCAGGGCAGGAGGCTGGCAATAAGTCCTCTCCAGGATAAAGTGGCGAAGGGCACTTCGTCACACTGCCCTATTCCAACATTTGATACTATATCAATATTATTTGTGATGACTAAATCTAAGACAGCTTCATTTCTAGCAGGTTCTTGTATAACCTGGGCCAGATAAGGATCCCTGAGTGTACTCAAGAACATGCTCACCTTAGCTGAACTGCTGGTCTCATTTATCCAGTTTATTTCAGGGTAATTAAAATCTCCCATTATTAGAACTTGCCCATGCTTAGCTGCATTTACAATCTGCAACAATAATTTCCTCACTTTCAGCTATATTTGGGGGTTTATAGCATACTCCTACTAATATTCTTTTGGAATTTGCTGCTCCTCTATTTAACTCTACCCACAAACATTCAACTTTATCACAAATTCCACCATAAATATCTTTCTAACTCTCCCATTTTTCCTGGCAAGCTTCTGGCATTAGCGAGCATACATCTTATGTTATGAGTCTGTAGTTCTGAAGTGCCTGCCACTGTACTTGAGTTACTTAGTACTACCCCCTATTGACTATACTACCCCACCCCCCATCTCCTCCCCTATGAGTTGTTAGTTCATCCCTTAGACCCTCTACATTTTCTACTCCATTACTTAGATCTAGTCCCTCCCCCCCACCTACTAGATTAAAAACTCCTCCAGCCTTTCTACCAACCTATCCCCTAGCACAAAAGCTCCCTCATCATTAAGGTGCAATCCATCCCTGCTGTAGAGATTGTACTAAAGTGAGAAGTCAGCCCAGTGCTCTAAAAACCCAAACTCCTCCTTAGTGCACCACATCTTTATCCACTCATTAACCTCCCTAAGCTCCTTCTGCCTCCCTGGGCTAGCACGTGGCACTGGTAGTATCTCATAAAATACTACCTTGGATGTCCTTACCTTCAGCTTATTACCTAGTTCTGTAAAATCATTCTTTAGGAGACTCCATCTTCCACTAACTTTGTCATTGGTACCAATATTTTCCAAGACGGCCGGTTCATTTCCAGCCCCTCCCAATAATTTGTCTACCCGATCCACAGCATGACAAACCAGAGCACCCGGGAGACAGCAAACTGTTCGATTGCTGGGATCTGGTTGACAAATGACCCTGTCTACCTTCCTAATAATAGAGTCCCCTACCACCAAAACCTGTCTGTTGCTCTGCCTATTCTGCCCTCCCACTCCTCCAGTAGAGCTGTTCTCCCGATTGTTAGAGGGAACAGCTCTATCTGGCTTTGCCATTCCTGAATGGACATCCCCAACAGTTTCACTCAATCTGGCAAATCTGTTGTTGTTTGCGAACTCAGAACTGGCCTGCCTCCTCCTGTTCCCCCTGATTCCCCTTCTAACTGTAACCCAGCTACCTCCCTGGACATCCTCACTAGCCCCATCTCCACCCTCCATGCTAGGCCCAGGTAAACTGTGCTCAGTGAGAACTAACTCCCTTTCCAGTAGAGCAATATCACTAAGTGCTGCAATTCTCCGCTCCAGTTCTCCAATTTAGCTTCCAGAGAGGCAACATGCTCACAGCTGCCACAGAGGTATGGACCCTGGATCATCTGTTCCAGTATTGCATACATATGACAGGATAAACACTCAGTGAGGTTGCCACTGGACTGATTCTGAATATAAAATAATTTATTTGTATAACGTTTTGTAAAAAAAAAAAAAAATGATAGTCTAGTCCATGCGAGTTTCATTATATGTATTAACACATTGATTGCCGGGATCGATATAACACGGAAATTACACTGAAAATAAAGTATTTGCGGGCTTGAGAATGATGTGCTATTAATTCTAATACCTAACATTACTTTCCCTATAACTACAGTAGTGTGTGTATATTTGCATTTACAGTGCTACGGATTGGACTTTAACCCACTAGCGGGTCCTCTCTAGTACCCGTTGGCCTTTTGCCTCCATTTTTGGGTTACGGACTTGAACATTAGTGAATTCATTGCAATTTAATAGCGTGATTGGAACGTGACAGTTATGGGGTGTGCAGATCGAAATCTCACGTCCCTTAGCATTTTCTCGCCCTTACCCCACAAGTCGTTAGCGGCTTGCTTTACGGGGCCAATTTAATAGCTGCAAGTCTTGCAGGCTACGTTACGGGCTATGGTTTTACACGCTGATGGAATTTAATAGGACTGTTAGTTCAGCAGTTTTCTACATTTGCAGCCACACTACCTCACTACACTTCAAGAGGTGCATGTCCACCTGGGAGTGCAGCAAAGCTTTATAAGCTTGTGACTTATGGCAGGAATTCAACAGCAGAGATAAGCACAGTTGTAAAGGGGAAATCACTGGTCTTGTCCCTGCTCTGGATATGGAAGTAGGTGATTGGGATTTAAGTACATTTGTAAAAAATGCAAGAATATTTAGTATATGATCCGTACTCTTAGGAGACTTACAAGTGGCACAGAAGTAGCAGGCTGTGAGTGTGATATCTTCCCGCTCTTTTTCTGATATGTTCCCCGTCTTGTTGTTAAATGGTAGAAGATGGCGGGAAAGTTTTAAAGGACGTGTAGACCGAATCAGCTGAGCAATCGTAAATTACTGGAGCCCGTAAGTGAGGCTGTAAGTTAATTTGCTATTCAATTGGCATCTATTTGCTACAAACGGGTTACAGGTTACGGGCTTGAAAACTTTGCGGTAGTTGAACTTGGAACTTACAGCCTCCTTATGCTTTTGATCTTTCCCGTTCACTAGAGTTACGATCGCTAATATCACAAATTGCTATTCAATTGCTACAATTCGACAAGCCCGCAGATGTTTTCACACCCGTAAACAGCAAATGTAGGAGAAAAACCTATGAGTGCTAGTGAGGACCAGCAAGGGGGTTTAACCCCTGTCCGTAGCACCGTAAATGCAAATAACAAATAAATACTGCACTGTAAATTACGGGAAAGCAATGAAATACAATTAATTGCTCAAGCTCGCAAATTGTCAATGAAAAATACATTTTATGTGTAATTTCGGGGTTTATCGTTGTCGGGAATTCATGAGTTAATACATATCAGGCCACCCACATGGACTAGAACAGTATCGGCATTCACTTTTATTATTTTGCATTTTGCGGGTTTGCAAGTCCAATCGCATATCAGGCCCCTAAACGCTAATTGATTGACATGTAAGCGCCATGTTTTACTGACCTCATGATGACAATCTCATTTTCTATTGGCTGTTTCTAAATGGTTGGTTACTGTCTTGCTTAATTGATCATGTTCCCGCCCTGAACTGCTACGGACGAGTGCATAATTTACAGTTTTGGCTTTCGGAAGGCTTGTTCAGTTGAATCGCACCAAAATTGTAGCAGACTGCAAGCCTGCAGCACGCACGCAGACATACGGCATGTATACCGCGCAATGCGGCCATCGAATTGCCCTCATGGTCTTTTGAATAACTAAACTTGATAATGTATAAAAATGTTTGCAGAAAGCAAAAACAAAAACAGTTATATTTTTTAATTCTGAGCTGACATCTTTGTTGTTTTCTAAGGAGAATGTCTTTTTAAATTAATAATTTCTCAGTCTATTAACAGATGTTTTTGATGCCACATTCCCACTGTGCAGGAAGTGTCCTCTATAATTATCTTCCCACCTCAAGAAGCAGATCTGCATAAATCAAAATGGCAGTATAATTGCATTTAAAAGTTAATATTATAGAAGTTGTACATTTTTAGATTTTTTTAAATAGTTTGGCTATTTTAAGTGTGGTGCTTCAATTGTATACTTTAAATAAAGGGCTGCAGTGGTTCTTTAATTAAAATGTTAGATAATAGATATTTACTTTACTGTAGTGAAGTGCTCTTCATTGTATGAAAGAGAACAATATTGTATGTTAAAACATAAATAACAGCTAAAAAAATCTTAAATTGTAAGTCTGTTTACAAAAACAGTATATCTTGCCTCCTGACTGTTGCATGGTTAATAACAGACAGCCGAGCCACATGGTGAGGACAGTGACTGTTAGCAGCTTCTGCCTGTGTTCAGAAATGCACTGAGTGGTTAACCCATAACTGACCTGTTTAGGTGATTCCAGCATTCCATGCTCTTCACTAATGGATGTAGTAAGGATTAACTTTTTTTTGTTTGCTCACTACACAGAGCTGCAGCTGTGGTTCTGGAAGTGGGCAGACAGTGACATATGTAAACACAGACTTTACTTTTCTCAGAGAAAAATGCACGTATTTAAAAAATGCACAAAGGTTTGCAACATGCTTTTAGGTGATCTTTACTGTGATGTGGTCCAAATTGTCCCGAATTAAGTGTGCATTTACGGATGGCGTAAACACTTTCTTCTGCTTCTTTTTTGCATGTTGCTTTAACTCTTGCGTTGTCAGATGAAGTGCTAGTGTTTTTTACATTTCAGATTATTCCATTTTTATTGCTATATTTAAAACATACTATTTTAAATGTGTAATCAAAACATTTTAAAGCTCTATGGGTTTTTTAATCCTAGTTTGTTAGTGGAATTTGAGGAATAGCAGGAAATTGTGTATGCCTAATCTGGGGGAAAATGTATTAAATCAATGTGGCTAGACACTATCTTGTAACAAATACAATAATACTATAAAAATGCATATAAAGGGAAATGCATATGAACCAGTGCAAGCAAATTATATTCTCCATTTTTTCATATGATAAACTGCATATGAAACACAATAATACCTTTTTATTCATAATAAGAAAAGCCAGCGTTAGGGCAATCAAAGTGTAATTTTCTCCACACAAACACATTGCAATCCTGCGTTCAAATGATTGATACGATTGTAATAATTAACATGTGATATGTTTATTTTTCTAGAAAGGATTAGAAATAAATAAATTGAACTATAATATTTCTATATATTTTGTACTAAACAGTAAAAGAAACTAAACAGCTCCACCATGTGGAAAAATAAGAGACTGCATTTCAGACAATACATTCTTCATTTATTCCTGTTGAAAGACATATACCTCTTGAGTATCAATTATTTTATTAGAGATCGGGTTTGTACCATGCTAGTTCTCAAGGGCCACTGCCGGGCCACATTTTCTTTTGTGGGTACAGCTCTCATATAAGATATGCAGTGTGATTATTGATTGTATTAAAAGTATAATAAATAACTACTACACTATGTGATTTTGCTAAATAAATATGCCAGATAAAAATCCCCATTGCTCAGTTTCTTGTACAGAAGTCCCACCCAATATTTTTGAATCATACTATGGTTGACAGTCAGTCCCTTGTTGTTAAATAGCTAATATGTTATAAACACTAGTCCATTTTTTCCCGATCTTTGGATATGTCTCACTTTCAAAACTAGTGTTAAAGGGCAACTGTGGTGGTAAAAAAATAAGATTAAACTTGTTTACTTAGAAATTTATTAGCAAACATTAGTATTTGTAGAAAATAAATTCAATGTAGCCTTTGTACTTTCATTTGAACATTATAACTTCCAGCAGATTTGCTTTTCTCCATCCTGTTAGGTGTCCAGGGGGCGAAATGATCTGCACAGAAAGTTGTCCTCATTTTTTTTTTTGGTGACCAATGTAAGTTTGCCTTTGATAGCCAATACAGTATCGATATCTGATAGGGGTGGAGAGAAGCAAATCTGTTTAAGTCGAAAACACTAAAAACGTTGAAAAAAAACCTGTTATCCGGCACCTATTCCGGTTAATCGTGAGTCCCTGAATTTAAGGGTCTAACGACCCTTAAACTCCCCCAAAACCCCTCAATATGCCTTTTAAAAGACATTAGCACCTAAACAGGTCCCAAAAAAACAATTAGGAAAAAAGTCAGCTTTTTTTTTTTTTTTGCAGTCTCGAACTCCGGATAGTGCCGGATAGTGCCGGTTATGCCGGTTTAGCGGGAGTAAATTTTAAATGGGGAATTGATGCCGGTGCCGGTTGCTTGAGAGTCCAGGTTAGCTGAGTGCCGGTTAACCGGGATTCTACTGTATATATTTTGGATCTTTCCTGTTGGGTGGCCATTCCTGACACAGTAGGATTGCGAGCAGCGCACCACCAGGCTGCTGCTACTCAGCAGAACTAATATAATAATCATGACTCTGACCCTACCCCTAACTCCAACCCTAACCCAAAAACCCCTAAGCCCAATCCTAGCCCTAAAACCTAACTCTAACCCTAAACTGTATCCCCGAACCCCAAGCCCAACCCTAATACCTAACTGTAACCCTAACCCTATCCTGAATCCCCTAACCCCCTAACTCCAAGCCTAACCCTAAATCCTAAAACCTAGCCCTAACCTGAATCCCCTAACCTGTATCCCCTAACCCCCTAGCCCCAAGCCTAACCCTAAAACCTAACTATAGCCCTAACATGTATCCGCTAAAACCAACCCTAACCCTGTTAACCCCAAGCCTAACCCTAAAACCTAACTATAATCCAACCTGTATCCCCTAACCCTAACCTATATGCCCCTAACCCTACATCCAACCCTAACCCCAAGCCTAACCCTGTAGGAGAGCGATTCAGTGATACAAGCAGCACCATGCATTACTGCATTCCGACCACTAGGTAACCACTAGCCTTGAAGCATGCTCACAGCACTTGCGGCCAACAAACAGGAAAGGTCCTATATTTTTTAGAAACGACATTGAACATTCCTCTTCACATACTGATTTTATTGCTAATTAGTTATTAACAAAACAGAACAAAAAATAAACAAAATGAAACCCTATAGAATGGAACTACAGTGGTCCTTTAAATGTATATTTTTTTGTTGTTTAATAAAGTTTTTTTTAAAGTAAATAGCAGGATACTGGAAGAATTCAGTCCCTCTCTGCGCACGCACAACTCCATTGGCATTTGCTCACATCACTGCAAAATTGAATTCATTTAAGTTTTATAAGCATAGGGATATATCTAACACTTGGTTCATGAAGTGTCAATCACTATAGATCTTCAATTTCTCATTGCCCTTAAAATGTTTGGGATTTATGGCCTTAGTCTATTACCTGTGAAAAGGTGGCCATAAATTTTGTCTCTAGAAATCCCCAGTCTGCACAAATAATAGAATAAAATCCCTGAGAGCCCACGTAACAAAATGGGAATTAGGATCCAACAATGAGGACGATATATTATGTAGTCAGGTCAGAGGAATGATACATTTATATTAAATGGTATTATATAGAATACAAGTATAGAATTCATTTGGAAACTCAGCACAATGAGCTTTTAATACAAAGACCTTTTCTATTGGGTCTGAATAATATCCAGACAGTATTCACATAAATGTCGATGGCTTTTGTACTCAATTATTTAAAACAAGTGTGTTGAAAAAGTACCACAATGTAAAAGCATTACTAAAGGGGAATTTGTGCTCATCCCCAAAAAGATGGGATAAAATCGAAGAACTTTTTGGGTCTGTAAGATAAATCTAAGGATGCTATTTAATTAAAATCATTGAACGATGAAGGTATATTGTAATGCAATTTTGGTTTGATGTATTATAATTTTAGATACAGTGGTAGACAATCTGCTGCATTTACTTTTAAAAAGGATATTTATTAACAAAACATAGACTAATAAAAGCTATGTCTGCAATATCTGGATACTAGTTACTTGCCCGTCATAAATGATGGTTATATGTTATGTTCAGTTGTCTGTTCTGTCTCTCTCTGTGCACCCTCTCTCTATGTGAGCCCTCTGTCTCTCTCTGTGCTGTCTCTCTCTCTCTCTCTGTGCACCCTCTCTTTGTGTCTGGGCTCTCTCTGCTCTTTTTCTTTCTCTCTGTGCCCTCTGTCTCTCTCTGTGCCCTCTCTCTGCGCTCTGTGTCTCTGTCCCTCCCCCCTCCCACTCTATCCCTTTCTCTCTCCCCTCCCTCTCTCTCTGCTTTCTCTGTCTTTCCCTTCTCTCTACCAGCCTACCTCCCTCCCTCTCCTCCTTCCCTTCCTCTCTCTCTGCCTCCCTCCCTCCCTCTCTCTCCTCTCTCTGCCTCTCTCTCCTCCCCCTCTCTCCATCTCCCTCTTTATCTCTCTCTCTCTGCCTTCTCTCTCTTTCCCTCCTTCTCTCCCACTCTACCTCTCCCCCTCTCCCTCCATGTAGCCCGATTGTGCCACACATGCGTGAATTTTACACAACTGCGCATGCACAACGACATCACACGTGTGCATTTGCCTGATTTCTCAGCATTAAGGAACAACCACTTGTGAGTAACGCCCGCTCAGAATGCATCTCGCAGGTGTTACTCAGAACTGTTAACTAATATAGTGATTTATTATGTGATTTCTTATTGTGCTTCCCCTTTATTCCTTTCCATGAAACCTTTGTGGGCTCATTTGCATGTCCCTGCCCAGTTTCCCAGAATGCACTGCAATGTCTGTATTTCTCAGAATTCTGAGCAGTAAGTAAGTTTTTTAAACTATTTTAGATCTTCAAATTTGGACGCAAATGTAATTTATTATGGTGGAGGGCTTCTATCACTCCTTTGCCCACTATTTGCTAAATGATGACTCACAACTTTTGTATTAAGGAAAAAAAATGATTATGGTATTGTACTTCTTGTTATAAAATGACAAATAAACAGTTTAAAAATAATAATACAATATGAAACTCCCAGTCTTAATAAACTGCTAGACATGCATACTTTCCGATCAACCAGTGAACAATATTATCACTGAATGTGCTTGTCCCTGAGTAGTAATACCATATTCCAAGTAAGAATTAATAGCTTTTACTTATTTTTTTCTACTGATTCAATATGTAAGTTATATGAACACACCATGAGGCTCATTCAATTTGGGGCCGTAACTCCATCGCAGATAGCCAATTTCCTGCGAGTGAGTTGCGGGCTCCGGTTGCTCTGCTTTTACTCTGCTATTCAACTGTCCGGCCCCGCAGGTTAGGTGCCGGTCGCAAGAATCGGAAACCATGCTATCGGCAGTAGCATTTGCAGGCTTGAACATGATCAAGCCCGTATCTCGTGGTTCAAACCTGAAACATCGGAGCACTTTAAAAGCAAATATAAAATCAATCCAGCCCTGAAAATGATGGGGAACACAATGGGTGACATTAGAAGTAAAAGCACAACATTCTCAAGGTCGCACAACGCCAATATATATTACTTTATTTCATGTTTAATTTCCGTCCAAAGTGAATGACTCCAAGCCTGTAACTCGTTATTCAAGCCCGTAGGACTTCAATGAAATATGGAGGTTGGATTCCAAAGTCCTACGGGCTTGGAGGTTGAAGCCCGTAGGACTTTGGAGGGATAATAAACATGTTTTGGCGATGTGCGAGCTTGTGAATGTTGTGCTTTTAATTCTAATGTCACCCGTTGTGATCCCCATCATTTACAGGGCTGTATTGATTTTATATTTGCTTTTAAAGTGCTCCACAGTAACCTGTGGTTCGATTTTTGCCACTTGCGGGATTGACAAAGTGGTTAGCGCGGGAAAATCTGAGCAATTGAATAGCGATTTGTGATTTTAGCGGACGCAACTCTTGCGGCAGTGAAAGAACAAAGGCTAGGAGGGAAGTAACTTGCGATTTTTATGAATCGCAATGGATCGCAGCTTGTAGTAACACGATCAGAGCCCGCAAACATAAGGCAATTGAATTGCGAGCCCGGATCTCTAAAAATGATCAATTGAATGAGGCTCAATATATATAAGTGAAACCCTTATACATTGAATTGAATTTCAAAACAATTTACTATAACAATATTCTGATTCAAAAATGTATTTTTACATATTTTATTTGTAGGTACTTTAAGTTATTTTCAAGATTTTTCTACAATTACCAATTTACTCGCTCACACAATAAATTTAGCCCCAATTCTTTGAGATAACTTAATATAAAATATAGGAAATTCCATAACAATTCATGTTTTATAACTTATATTTGCTCCGGGTGATCTAAAATTTCACTGAAAATTTAAAAGTTTACTGTCTGCAAGTCTCTATCATTTTTGTATTTTGTGTACAATGTGAACGAGTTGATCTGTTGATGTGAAAAGCGCATCTTAGAGAGGTTACCAGAGTGTCAGCTTGTTGTAGATCATGAAGAAATATGTCTCAGTAAATATCACATCATGCTTTTCCCTGACAGACAATGGTCGATTAACTTTTCTTTTTTATAAAACTATTGTGCTTTCACATGACAACAAAATGACTTTGATGGATAAAAAAATATGTTCAGCAAGAAATATAGAGGGAATCAAAGACCCGCGTTTAGTAAACGATAGTATTTCATAAAAGTGCTTTCCAGTCCCAGATTTAGGTCAGTGGTTAGGACTGTGTCATTTAAGATGTACCCTTGACCTTCTATATATATAATGCTATTATATTATTATTATTTTCAGTACCCTCTATATACAGTATATGTAGCACTTACATGTTTGGCCTTTTATAATTAGGTTATTGCATATAATGCAAGGTCATTAAATAGATATAATATTTATTTATTATTATATATGTCAATACCTTTGTATAAGGAGTAGTGGTGCAGCTAGTGAATTGAGAACCCCATTGCAAATGTATTCGGGGGTCCCCTTTCCAACTGCTATACAAGGTAGATGTTCATAGTGTTCAATAAAAAAAAAAAACAATATATGTAGGTGGTTAGACCGCCACTGGGGTGAGCAGATGGCCTTTCCATTAAAAGTAATCAAATGTCTGTCTTCCCTCAATAAAAGCAAATGTCTAACTTTACTGCTGGTGGCAGAGGTCCCTTAACCAGGTGTGGGCACCGGTGCTTTGCACCATCTGCACCAGCAGTAGCTCCATCACTAATAAGGAGTGATCAGAGAGCTAGATACAAAAAATGATTACTACTGTAGTGAGAATTATCCAGCCTAGGTAGAGATTCTTGTAAGAAAGTCTGGTCATGGCCATGGGTGTAGAAACTGGGGTCGATGAGGGGGACAACCCCCACAAATATCTTATTGTGTGTATGTATGCGTAAGGAAGCTGTTAAGTGTTCTGTGTATCAAGTGAGCTGTATCCCCCCAGAATAACTCTGGTTCCTACGCCCCTGGTCATGGGTAGTATCAACACACTGGGACTCCTTGAGATTCTGACAATGTGGAGTGTATTATTAGGACTGAAGTATGGGTCATGACTATAAGTGAGGTACAAAGCCCACCAGCCCTTATTTCCAAGGCATCCTATCCAACTTCATAATCCTGTCATCTAAAAACATTCACACTTTCCTGATTTCCTAAACCATAAAAAGTAAAAGAGTGAAATATTTTAAAATGTATGTTGCAATTCCATGGTTTTTATTCTTATTGCATTACATAAAGGTTTAATACAAGAAAAAGTTCATCTTGAGAATCAATTAGCTCAAATATTTAAGGGAGATAAAATGGATGGGCTAGCTAAGTAGGGTGTTTGGCTCCTATCTGCTCCTAAATCTGTTTTATAAAGATAAGTAGCTGAGGCATGTGAATATGAATTATTTCTTTATTTGGTCTAATATTGCTCATATAGACATGCAAATATAACTATGCAGTTCCACTCTTGTTTATTTTTATTATTATTATTATTATTATTTTCATTATTATTATATTGTATTTTTAGAGTGCCAACAGATTCTATAGGGTTTTGGATACACTAAACTTTGGATATATTTTTACATACATTAAAAGGCAGAAAAGACAGCACATACACATTAGTACATGAGGAGAGGACCATGCTCTCAAGAGAGCTTATAATCTAAGAGGTAACAGGGGTTAGAAAAATTAGGTAAGGGGACTACTGGATGGATCAATGTTCTAGCTTGATGAGGGAGACGTATGTAAACCATAATGGATAACATTATATGAAGCTGTGAATGAATGGATTAAGGATGTTTGCTTCTCTGAACAGGTGGGTTTTGAGAGATTGTTTTGGTATTTGAAGACTAGGAAAGAGTCTTATAGAGTGATGTATAGTATTCCAAAGAATGGGGGCTGATCTTGGAAAGTCTTGGAGGTGAGCATGTGAGGATGTAATGGTAGATGATAAGAGGTGCAAATCTTAGGCCTAGCAGTGAAAACGGTTTATAAATGAAGCTTAGGATTTCCAATATTATTCCTAAGAAAATGGGGATGCATTGTAGGAACTGGCAGAAGGGGGCAGCAGATGTTGAGCATTGGGTGAGGTGTGTGAGTATGCCATACGCATTCATGATATTCTGGAGTGGGAATAGATAGTTTAGTGGAATCCAAATTTTAATGGAGTATCAATAGTCAATGCTCAACATTATGAGAGAGTGGATTAGTGTCTTAGTAGTGTTTTAGGTGAAAAAGGGATACCATTTTAGAGAAGTTTCTTTTTTAGGTGGAGACAGCAGGGGATTGAAGGAAAGGTCTGAGTCAAGTGTGACACCAATAGATTTAATATTGGTGTTATTTTTGTCTTTTGGAGATGTTGATTTTAAGGTGCTGGGAGGGCTTCCAGAAAGTGATGTGTGAAAGAAACGTAATACAAGTTAGTAGGATGGAGCATAGGCCTGCAGCGGAGAGATAGATGTGGGTATCATCAGCATAAAGATGGTGAGAGGAAAGCAAAGGGCTTAACACTGAGCTTTGGGTACCCCGACGGAAAGGGGTAGTGGAAGAGAGAAGGCATCATGATAGGAGACGCTGGATGAAGGGTTAGAGAAACAGCACTCAAACCATGATAGGGTTGTGCCACATAGGCTTAATGATTGGAGCATGTGCAGTAGGATTGGGTAGTCAACTGTTTCAAAGGCATCAGAGAGGTCAATAAGTAATAGTCTTAGCAGTCACTAGGTCATTTGGTGAGAGCTGTTTCAGTTTAGTGTTGGCGATGGATTAGGGTAGAGTAAGGAACTGCTTGTTAAGAAGCTACTAAGGCAACCTTAGACAAGCTGTTCTAGCAGTCCAGAGAGGTGAAGTATTGAGCGTAGTGTGTAAGGAGTGCATGAAAGAAGATGTAAATGTGCCAGTTCAGAGAGGGAGAGATTTAAAAGATGAGGGATGACCAGGGTATGGGTGGTAGAAAGGAAAAGATGTGAAGGACTGGTTATGAGGTGAGAGGTAGATAAGAGCAGTAACCGAAGAAGCAGAGTGTGTTTGTGGGAAGATAGATTTATGGATTTAAATTAAGGACTGGGGTTTAAGAGCATATCATGGATTGATAGTGCAAGAAGTCCAATTGAGTATGGGAATATGGGAATTCTTCCAGGCACAGTCAGCAGTGCAGGAACATTTTCCAAGATTTCTTGTTTGCTCCTTACTGTGACTAAGTCTTGAGATAAAGTCACATTTATCCCTCTAATCCCAAGCATGTTTCCTGATCAACTGAAGAAAGTAAATGACAGTAAATGCTTTTTCATTCTTTAGGTCAAATTTTTTAGACAATTTAGAGGCCCCTAATATACACATGCAAATGATGCTCATAAAAACATTATCTTAGCAATACAATACAGTAAATCTGTATTTATTTTAAAATGGAGCATAATACAAATTAAACAAGAAAAGGTAATATACAGATGTGTTTTGTTCTCTGTGGTATTTTTTTAAGAGAACATTAGCTGCTTCAAACCTTTAGGTCCCTATTCAGTTGCAACCATTCTGTAACAGTTGAACATTTCAAGCCCGCAGACTTTCGACAGTTGCTAAGGTAACTGTCGGCTTGACATTTGCAACCGTTACAGAGCGATTCAATTCCACAAGCCCGCAACTACCTGGCCGAAAGCCTAAACTGTAAACCATGCACACGTAAGTAGCTTTTCAGAGCATGATTAATTACGCAAGGCTGTAACTACTGATTTAGAAACAGCCAATAGTAAATGAGACCGTCATCATTATGTCAGTAAAAGAAGGCGGTTAAATGTCAATCAATTAGCGTTTAGAAGTCCGATATGCGATCAGACTCGCAATCCGGCAATGTACAAAATAATAAAAACGAATGACGATACTGTTCTAGTTCATGTGGGTGGCCTGATATGTATTAACCACTTGATTCCCAAGCTTGATATAACACAGAAATAAAACTCAAAAACTATTTTTTTTTGCAGGTTTGCGAGCTTGAGACTCTTGTGAAATTAATTCTAATGTCACTTTTCCCATATTTTAAGGTGCAATGTTGATTTTTTATTTGCATTTACAGGATTTTCTTCTACGTTTGCCATTTACGGGTGTGAGAAGAATTGCGGCCTTGAGGAATTGTAGCAATTGAATAGCCATTTGCGATTTCAGCAATCACAACATTGAAAGATCAAAGGCTGACTGGGGCTGGGTCGGAGTTACAATTTTGACAATCTGGATTTTCTGACCATAACCCGCAAATCTTTTGCGGGTAGCGAAAAGACACCAATTGAACAGCAAATTAGTTTACTGGCTCCGTTACGAGCTCCCGTTACTACAATTTGCTCAACTGAATAGGGGCATTAGTTAAAGTAGGTGCAATGGAACGAGAAAACAACAGCAAAAACCTACAACTTCAATCTAGGATATAGGAAAGACAAAAACTAAACAGCCCTGGTAGATGTGTTCAAAATATAATTTTTTCAGTATTTCTTTATCTCACGACACATTGCACCCTGAACATAAAATATTGATTAACTATAATTGGGTGCTTCCTTATCTAAATTAAGTGTTATATATAAGATTATAACAAATAAAAAAATACACGTTTTAGTCCTAAAAATCAGCTATCATATGTTTGCCAATTACCATAACAATAATCTACAAAAAGGGATTAATAATCAGTATTTGTGTACATCCTTGGTCTTTCACACAAAGATTGTATTACCAATTCAGGTATCTCTGATTTTTTTTCTTTTGTGTGTTGAGTGGTAAATAATACAATTCTCCTGTGGGCAGCATACCTTATGAACATCTAGCGCTAGGCTCCTTGTTTAACATTACACCCAGAACAAGATTCATGTCTGATATGCCTCTAATCAAAGATTACTCAGGTGCTATGGTGTCCAGACACCCTTGTTTTAAACAGACAGTGCATTTATTGAATTTTTGACCCTGGTTAAATTTTGTCCCCTGCAGAGTATTCAAAGGTGAATTGATCTGTACAATTTCCAGTTAGTTCATATATTTACTCTTCTCTTCTCTGCTATGTTACTCTTCTCTGTTCTGAATACCATCAACTTCCATACCGTCTATCCATCATATCCACCTCTATATGTTTCATTCCCTCTCCATAACACCTCTATATCTCCATTTACATCCTATCTAGCTTTTTCTTCCCCATTTCTCCTATCTCTTTCCCCTCCACTGCTTAATCCACGTACCATGCTTTCTCCTTCTCTATCCCACCATATACATATTTAACCCCTCCTTACTATCTCTATTCCATTTTTCTCTCTCCCCCCTAAATTGTCTCTCATCCTTCATACTTCTCTATCCCTCCTTGGTACTAACATCTTCCTCCTATTCAACCCTCATTATACCCTGCCTAACTTTATTTCCTCCAACCCCTATTTCTCTTATCAACACTCTTACTCTTGAACCTCTTTAGTTGCTATTCTACGTCCTCTTAACATATTATGTATTCATCTTTGTACTCATTCCTACCATTACCATATTTATCCTATATCTAGCTTTCCTTCACATCTTTTTTTCCTACTCTTTCTCCCTCTTATTCTCCCCCTTTTCACATTCTCTATATCAACATCCTCAATTTCCTAGTCCCTATTCACAATCACTTTTCATTTTCTCTAACACAACCTTCTTCCACTGTCGTATTCCCAATATATTCCTCTAATGTAACCTCGCCCTCTCCTCAATACCCCCTTTCTTGCTTTCCTCCATAAACATTTTTATGTCCTCCACATCTTCCTCTATTCAACACCCCATTATCTAAAATGGGGCAACATGATAATAGCTCAAATACCCCTCATTTACAAAACACTGTGGGAGAGCATATTAACCACACATACAGTCACGGGATGGGGACAGTCACACAGCCCTATTAAATTCCCTCAACAGGTAAAACTGTAGCATGTAACGTAGCCCGTAAGACATGCGGCTATTAAATTGGCCCCGTAAAGCAACCCGCCAAATCCTTACTATTAAATTGCAACAAATCCACTGGCGTTCAACTCCGTAACCCGCAAATGGAGCCAAAAATCCAAGCCTGTAAGACTTTGAAATCTAACCTCCATTTTTCAGTGATGTAATGATGGTGATCACTTTTGCCATTGGCTCCTTCTCCTCCTTATATATTGAATCCTCAGTCACCACCTCCTTTTGGTAGAGAATGCCGCAGTTTAACCACCATTACTGTGGAGAACAGTTTTCTTTCTTTATGATGGAATCTTTTTCCTTCTAACTTCAAGAGATGTCCTCTTGTCAGTTGAAAACCTCTTGGCACAAAAAGTTCACTTGACCAAAGCCTTGATATATTTATATAAAGGTAATCCTATCCCCTCTTAGACACCTTTTTTTCTAGAGAAAATAATTATGTATTTAAAATTGAAGGTACAAGATGAAAACCTGCTAACAAAATCTGAAGAAGTGGTTTGCTTCTCTTCTTGCCTCATCTGTTGCTCAACTGAAGGAAACCAGGGTAGTAAGATTGCCACTTAAACTGATATAAACGTCTTGCAAGCAATTTATCGGAGGTTAGTGGCATTCTGTAATCAAAATTATTTGGGTCCTGGTCAGGCAGTATTTAGGTTTACAAGTCAAAGTCAGGGAGATTAGTCATAACATTCTTAGAAAATGGTCAATCATTTCTCAGGCAGTGGAAACCTAGAATGGCACAATTATGCAAGAAGTGGAGTTTCCAATCAAAAACATCACATGCTTCCATCTCCCTGAAAAAGCAGAAATTCTGAAAACTTTGCTAATTTCCCAGAAATAAATACCAAGAAGAATGAAGCCTCAGCTGTTGTGGTACTCAGATAAATTGTGAGGATATAGTCCAAACAAACAATCCATTTACACTGAAAAATGACAGTGAGATAGTGTGATGGTTTTGTGAGAGCATTAAAACAAAAAATTGAAAGGATTTCAACCTTAATGCTTGGGTATAAATTCAAAATAAAATACAAAGAACACATCGCAATAATACATTATGAACAAAATCAACAGATATTAAGAGAATTTAAAGAATTTTTTAAAACACATAATTTGCTGCAAAATATTTTTCTAAAACAAAGTAGTCTTTTGAACATTTAGTCATGAATCAAAAACAATAGTATTTTTATGACCATTTAACATTTATGTTCTGTTGTATAGTTATAGTTACATGCACAGTACAAGACATTTGGCACAAACCAAATACCCATTCATTTCCACTCATCCGAGTAAATTAAGGGCATAGTAACCTTGCAGCTCCTATGTAAACTTGGCACAAAATAGAACATATTTGAGCTTGTGGTTTGTTTTCTTCACTTCATTAAATTACAAATGAAGCATCAACATAAAACATATTATGTTACCAAAGACACAGTGGAATAACTGCAAATAGAAATTACTATTTTAATTGTCCTTAAAAACAAGGTTGAACTGATTGTCCATGGAGTTTAATAGAGCTTAGATAAATACAATAACAAAACTGGTATTATATGTCACCTATAGGTCACTTGGGTAACTTTATACCTTAAAGGGATATGTAAGTTTGCTGGATTATAAATTACAACTGATAGAGGAGAATTAGTCGTGTATGCAAACATGTTTTGCATGAGACAGTCCCAGAATGAACATTTAAAAACTTCCATTGAAGTCAGCAAGATCTCTTGTAATTTCTGACAGTTGAATATTAGGGTTAACACACTCCAAACCAAGGCTACATTAGCATAACATTTACAATTATTTGTTTTGGCCAATCAGGTTAGCTAAAACTTTTAAATTAACTCTGTGTTAAAGTTTGTCCTGAAAAGCAGCCTGGGATGTGTAGCAAAGCAGCCTGGGATATGTAGTGTATCATTGATAAGTGCTATGTATTGCTGCTGACACACAGTCAGGAAGCTGCAGGGAGATTGGCTGAGCAAGCAACAGCAGGTAAATAGTGCTGCCCTGATGCTGCATGCTGATTCGAGGGGGTCAGATGCCTGTAGACACCCTGGATTTGACAACATCAACATTAGAGAGATTTTTTTCTGTGAAATGAAGTCCAAATGTATTTCTGTGAACTAGTACCACCATGTGTTTCAAACCCTAATATATTACATCACAGTATCAGCAGAAGAAGCCGATATGGTTAAATTCCTATATGCAATATGTGTAAGAACTGAACTGAAGGGTGTTGATAGGATCTGCTCCAGTTCTACCAATGAAACTAAGAAGAGAGAAAAAAGAACATTAGGATGGATAAAAAAGGGCTAAATCTGAGGAGCAAAACTTTTTGGGATAGGGTTGACAACACAAATACAGCAATAAAAATACTTTTTGTTTAAGATTAATAATTTAATATAAAGATTTTTAGAAAACTATAAAACATATACAAAACAGAAACAAGAATTACATTTGTACATACAATAACATTTTGTAAAATTTTGTTTAATCCAAATAATCTATATCAATTTAGAAAATTGTACAAATATATTATTTCATTTCAAGTAGTTCTTATTCCCAGTAGTTACTGCCAGAACATTTCCATGTTCCCTATCTATTTTACCTGCAAATTTAAATTATTTGATTGTCTTTAGAGCCTTTTTAAATCAAGATCAAATTAGTAGCATGGGGTTAGAGGGGAATACATAAATATTTATCACTACCCAATGAAAACTGGCCAAAGAAATGTGAAACACTTTGCAAGAAAAGACTATGAACAAATTCAACAGCCAATTCCAATTTTAAACTGGAAAAGACAGGCTTTTTTTTCAAATTCATTTTTTCTAACTTTATATGTACTAGTAGATATTTGGAATGTGATATAGTATACATAGTAGCTCACCTTGAGGACTACTGTAGATTTATTAAATTGTGTCTTCATTTTTATTTCACGTACCGAGGGATCACAGTTATTTGCTCTAACCTATTGCATATTGTGACTAGTTGACAGGATTTTTAAGACATTGGGTTACATTCATTTAATGCTCTTTCTATATCACATGATAAGACTTTATTGCACTAAATCACCAAAAAAAGTGTGACATTTTACACACTTTAGTGAATAAACTTTAAAAAATAGCATAGAGGGAGGTTATATGTATCTAATAATGGGATGATAATTAAATCTAGAAAAATATGAGCACAAGAACACAGATTTGCCATTTGATATTATGCTTTTTTCATAAATGCAATATATGGAGAGAGTCTCTTTTTCACATTTTTTTTTAAACACTTTTATTAGTGTTTGGGAATCCGAGATTGGCTTTCAGTCGAGAAGTGCTGCCACACTGGATTTACCCATTTTATAATAATTATTTTATTATACTTCACAATATTTTATATATGTACAAGAGTCTTATTTAGTGATCAGTTTGAGGCACCTATTTTTGGAATAATGCACCTAAGAGGTGCCTTTCACATATCTTTCTTTTGGTTTACACATAAAATATATATGTTAAGATTAACATAAACTAGGTCATTCTCTATTTCAGAATGTTCATAATAACAGTGAGAAATGTCAAAATGTTAGAACAATATTCTAACAGATGATATCTTCATAAAATGCCTTCCACTTTTTGCATTCAGTGCAATGAGTTGAGTATCAGTCCTGATGAAAAAACTTTGGCCCTTATGGTTGGTATCTTCTCTACGTGTTCGAGGGTTGGCATGGGATTGGAAGAAAATCCATTTCTATGTTTTCAAGTAATATAAAATCATATCGACACAGTACTGGTCTGAAAATAAAAAAAGAAAAGAATGTGACAAAGGAAAATATATCAGTATAAATGATAATGTTTTAGAATAAACTAATTTCAACCAAAGCAGTAAAACTGAATTTATGGAATTTAAAAATGATTTTATTTATATGGAAAGATCTTCTGGGATAATATATGAAGTTACCAAAATTAAACCAGTTTAGAAAAAAATATTTTATGTGCGATTTCAGGAGTTAACAAATCATTACTTAAAAATTGAAAATAAAAACTGATAATTAAATAAAACCCATGTACTGTAATGAATAAAAATAACTTACTTGCATTGCATTGAAATTCAAAGTATTTTTAGAGGTTTCTGAAGACGTATGTACATATTTCACATTGAATTCTACAAAAATTTCCTCTTACTAACAAAGTAAATATTATTTACTTTTTAGCAAAGTATTTGGCATTACCAGAATTTCCCAAGCAAATAGCAATGCCAGACTATGGGGACAACTGGGAATATAGAGCCCTATTCTATTAGCCGTGGGTGTTTTTTTCTCTAAATGTTTAGATGTATTCTATTGCCTACAGATCGCAATTTACCTCTTTAAGCCTAAACTCATAAACCTTGCCTTTTTTAGTAGGATTTCCGGGGGCATGAACATATGATCTGACAATATTTAAGCAAACCTGTAATCTACTTCTTAGACACAGCCAATAGTAAATGAGTCATCATAAAACATGGAAGTTACATATAATCTGCAATTGGAGGCTATAAATTAGTTAGTGCCAATAACTAATATTTGCTGATCAGGCTCGCTAGTCAAGTAATCAAGCACTCTGTAAAATGCATTAGATCATCTGTTCTAGTCTATGTGGGTTTTACATGAGATGTATTAACCCCTTGAGTCCCAGGATCGATATTACTCAGAAATAACAGTTAAAAATAATAATTTGTAATTGCATATTTGTGGGTTTGAGACTGTTGTGCAATTAGTTCTAAATGTATGGTCATGCTTTCCAATGCTTTTAAAGTACAATATTCTGTGTTTAATTGCTGTTACAGCTCTAATAAGTGTTTTAGAAAGTCCTTGTGAGTCCTATTTAGTACTTGTAATATTTTATTTTTTTCAGTTGCGTGTTAGACTTTATTTGCTAGCTAGAGCAACGGGTCTAAAAGAATATCAATTTTGTGTAACTTTAATTATTTAGAGCTCGTAATATTGGAGGTGTGCTAAAACCAATAGAGTTCTAAGGCCGGTTTTGCTGATTCAATCTTAATTAAGTCTAATCTTGCCCTTTGTTCAAAACTGTGTAATACAGGGAGCCATGTATAAAGTGTTTTTAAGTGTTTTTTGGGGATTTAAGTGTAACATGTTTTATAATCTCATTTGCATGTCCCCACCCAGTCTCCCAGCACACAGTGCAATGACTATTTCTGGGAAAACTGAGCAATAAATACATTAGATTATATTACATTATATATATATATATATATATATATATATATATATATATATATATATATATATATATATATATATATACACATATACAAACACATAGTGCTTTTTAATGAACATATTTTCACAAACATTTTAAAGAGCACTGAATGTACTGTAGCAGGACCTTCATTGATTTTTGGTTGCCAACTGAATTCATTTTTTATTACAAACATAATTTACATACCTTTCTGTATTTGTAAGTGGCCTTAGTCGCATTCTCAGAACTCTTAATTTGTATTTAGGACCAATAACAGATCCAGTTGTAAAGGTCACAAAAACTCTTGATATATCTTCTAAATCCTGATCAAATTTTGCAAGTAAGCTTACTTCTGTAAATTGTTCAAAAGTTGCTGCATCCCTAGAAAGAAAATAAAAAATGCTATATGAATAAACCATATTTACTAAACTTCCTAATAATACATGTTCCATAGTTCGAAATTTTGATAATTATATTAGAAAATATATTATTCCATTTTAAAAAAAATACAGATATATCTACAATGTGCATAAAATGTAAAAACATAAGTCTATAGTGGTAAAATAGTTGTGCCTCCCTCTATAAGTTTTACACTGTGGCACCAGGAATTCCTCTACAACAAGAGAACGACCTTCAGCTCTGATAAGCCTATACATAAAAGGTTGAATAAAATACTGATACTGCAGCTGAACGCTTCCTCCATGTTTTCCTGCATTATGATATATCTGTATGATACAGTAAGTAGCTCCATTGACTTGAATAGAAATATATACAAAGCTTACATGTGAACAAAACACATTTCTTAATATAAATGAATGTGGGTATTTCAGTCACCTCTCTACCTAAAATAATCCTAAATTTATTTTACAAGCAGATTAATACAGTGAGCATCTGCTTCAAAGGGTCCATGTATAAAATGGTAATTTGGATTGAAACAGTTCAGTACATTGTATCTCATTTGCATATCCCTGCCCAGTCCCACCAGAATGCATGACTGTATTTCTGGGAAACCTAAGCAGGTAATACATTTATAACTTATTTTTAGACTTTTTAATTCTTCTGTAGCTAAAATAAAATACTTGTGTCTGGTTAAAGTTTTATTTTATTAGACAAGCAACTAGAGTGAAATTTCACTTCTGGCCAATGAGTTACAGAACACCCTTCTATTATTAACTAGTAACTTGCCCGGGATAATATTTGATGTGTCTTTCCACCCCCCCCCCCCCTCCGCTGTGTCTCTCCCCACCCCCCCCTCCCCCTCCCCCTGTCTCGCTACATCTCTCCCCCCTCAAGCGGTGCATAGCACATGCACGGCTCGTGACGCGCATTGCGCATCACATAGTGTGTAACCTCCTGCTGCTAAAGCGCATGCGAGGCAGGAGCGTTACACACTATGACAACTATTATAGTGATGCCTTTTATTGCTCAGTTTTCTCACATTGTGTTATTTGGAAAATTATCAGAGAAATCTGAAAGGGCTTACTCGGAAATTCTCATTTCCCAGGATAAACATTTATGAAATGCAGAATTGCCCTCATAGAGAGATGAGAGGAGACTACTGATGAGTAGAGATGATCCACCGTGAAACTTACTGAGAGAGCTTTGATTCTGTTATATTTCCATTTGTAGACATGAGTTTAATAGTGATGTAACCCCTTCTTGTGTTACTGCTCCACGTAAGAAAGTCCAAATAATAATGAAATACTGAAGAAATACAAAAAGTAGAAATATCACATTAGTGACATGATATATACAATGGATTATTTAGATTTGATGAATTACTCAAAATTATGTTTTTGATTATACAACTTTAAAAAAGTGATTTCCTTGACCCATCCTGATCTGCTATGGAGTACCACCTCTTCGAATAGAAAAGACATATAATTAAAGCAAGTCTCACCAGTATGGATACTTCTGATACATACTCAGTAGTTTTGTTATCTCCTGCCTCCTTAACACAAATCAACCTAATCCATGAAATCATAGGAGTCAAGTAAGGTTATATATTTTATTTATATGTCCCGAAATAAGTAGGTTCTCATTGATATATCCTTAAACATGAAAAGTTACATGATATTAAATCTACAATATATTTTGGCGTGTTTTGATTTGCAAAAGTGGACAACTTCCGGGCTAGAATTATAACAATAAAAGGCAGTTGGATTTGGTTTAGATTTTGACTATATACAAACCAAATACACTCAAACTCACACGTATTTGTAAAAGTAAAATATATTAATTTAGCAGTAATTAGTAGCATACAATTATGACACTATATTTTGATAAATAATATATTTTCCAAAGAGGCTTTTTACATGGTAGATTGTCTACATATGTAACACATCTGAACAAAATCAAGGTCAAGTTGCGCACTTGTTCACTCTCTAGTACAAAACATGAGGGCTTATTTAATCCCTCGAGTGTTAGAAATAATTCGGTTTTGTATGCCCCCACAGCACAAAGAGGACGATTAAAGATCACTGCACAGTCAAAGAACAAAAGCCGCTCCGAGCTGTGGCCACACAACAATATTTAAATAAGTCCCAGAGTGAAAAGAAAAACATGTCAGAAGAGCTTGGTTCAGCCCTAATTCTACTACAACAAAGAAGTAGGCCAGAAGAAGACAAAATGTATACCCAGTGCAGCCCTTTTCACATCATTATTATTCACAGTTCACATTATTCAGTCTAAAGCAATTAGTGTTCCAAGCAAATGTCGTCTGCTTCCCCAAGCCATTATTATCTCAGTCTGACAGCCTTTATTTTATGCAAATTCATATTCACTCACTGCAAAATGGTTCCTTGGTAGCGGTGTCAAAAAAAGCCTTGGTCACTGGAGGATTCTTTGCCACAAGGTAATCTTTCCACTTATCAGCATAAAAACCTGGAACACACACATTAAGCAAATTAGTTGGAAAACTGCACAGTTGCTAATTATTTGCCAAAATTTTTATTTTGATAGCCCCCCATTACACACTACAATCATAGGTCTTTTGAAGTACAGTATTTAATAGCACTTTAATTATTTTCTACTCTACACAAGAGATTTTTTTAAAAAAAAGCTTGTTTAGGGTTAAATAGAGAGTTTCCCAACCAAAATTGTCAAAGCTCAAGATATAGTCTAGGTTATTGTAAACCAAACAAACCGAAGTTTTGAGTAAACAATATTTCAAAGGAATAAATTCACAAAAATGATTTGCAATATATAGGAAACACCGTTGTATATTGTTATTTAAGGAAACTGATATGTTGATTTATTTAAATAGAAATGTATTGGTTGTATCTTCAAACCTTAGCCATAACTACCCTATAAAATAAACATAAGATTAAATTAAGAGAAGTTCTATTTCTGTGATGTATATTAATGTAGGACATTTTCATTGAACAGCATGCTATTTTGTCGATACTATCACTATATATACATTTAGAGCTGATTCACTATAGAGCGGTTTTTCCTGCCAGACCCCTTTTAATGCTAAACCCTGCTATAAATGCTTTTTTTGCCTTCCAGATGCCTTTGATTTTCTATATCATTGCCCTGCTATAACGCTGTTTTTCCAGTTGGGCCCCTTTCCACGCTCGGATTAGCTATAACACTGAAGAAAACAGGATCCAGGATGACCCAGAAGCTTCAACATCGATAGTTTAAAGTTTATATTTCTGCTAATGTTCAGTTTATGTTAGTGCTGTTTCTTTAAAGTTCATATAAAACCAAAAAAGTTTATATTTCAATTGAAATGGTGTGTTTTTTTCATGAGTTTCCCTATCCCTATCTTCCCCATGTTAAACTGCCCCATTTGGAGTCGTTTCGTTTAGCGCTCCTATTGCCTGGAACCGATCTACAGCGTTAAAACAAGATTTTATGCTCAAAAACAGGACCCTCTATTCTTTGCAATGCACCAATATTATTTTGCCTGAACTTAACCCATTCAATATGAATATGTTAGCATGCAAATTGGGTGCGCATGCGGGGGAAAGAGACACAGTGGGAAGAAACAGGGGGGAGAGGGGGGGGCAAGAGACATAGGGGAGGGAGAGGTGGGGAAAGAGACACAGGGGGGACAGGGGGTAAAAACACAGGGAGGGAAGGAGACACAAGGGAGGGAGAGGAGTGGGGAAATGAGACACAAGGGAGGAAGTAGACAGAGGGAGAGACTCGCAATGAGCAACGAAGACGCTCATCGCGAAGCCATTAAAGTAAAGTAGAGGGGGAGAGGCTCCCATTGTGTGGCAAACAGCATTGCCAGGATTTAAATTTTAATGCCGTCATTTGTGACGGGCAAGTTGCTAGTAATAATAATATTATTATTATTATTATTAGATACGGTAAATGGAAAGGACTCTACTCACTTACCATAACGACACTAAACTCATAGTGAAAATAATAGAAAAATTGTATATTTAATAAGCTATCCAAATAGAAAGGAAGTCTACATTTTAGGACAATATTCTTAATTCAATTTCTATTTTTCGAACACTGCTTAAAGTCCCACATTTACAGTACGCACCATTGAAAAACTTGGTAAAGAAAGAATGTATTCAGCACGAAAAAAAAAAATACACCTCTCACTTGCTGAAGCATGGTGGTTCACACTACTGAACAACTGCTTAAAATAAACTAAATACTGATTTTATATTGTTTTACGTTTTGCTCATTATGAATTGTAATACTTCAAAAAAGAGCACATGGTACTACAATTTTTAAAATGTGATCTTATAGAGAAATTCAATATTTATATAACACTACAGAGAGGGTATTGACAATTTTTTGGGGTCAGGTAGATTTATTGTTTTCATTGCTAAATTAGGATGAGGTCTGTGAGCCATGTTTCCTCTATCTTATATGTCTATTCAACTCTCTATTGAACATGGGTAATGATGCAACTACATAAGCCAGAGGATAATTGGGAGATTATCATTGAATCTAAAAGCTGTATGTTCACGTTGCATGACATTGGAATGCACTTTTATAAGAGTCGGCCAAGTAATAAAATATTTAAGCAGTATCAACATGCAGGTGAAAGTCTCAATGTCACAAGACTTAATGTTCGTCTTCCCAGCACTAGGATTAACAATATAGCTATGACAAGTGATAAAATAAGCATTATAGGGAAGTACTGCACTAGTGACAAGCAAAGATGTCAATGGGGTACACTATTGTCCCTTGATTACCTATAGAGCTCTACATGTTGAAATATTAGGACAATCTTATGTGCAAATAATTGGGATAAAGACACAGTACTCTAATTGTTTATCATCCTATAAAAGGTGACAGTACCACTGTGCGATCAATATATATATATATATATATATATATATATATATATATATATATATATATATATATATATATATATATATAAATAAATAGGTAATTCTAATGCTGCTGCTTCCTAAAGGCATCCATGATACTTTGATGAAGGTAGTATGGGGATAGAGGTGTTTACATCTCTGCATAAGCAAAATTTGCAGTGTACATTGCAATTATCTGCTTCTGAGCATGTGCAGGGGAAGTGGATACCGCACTTGTACCAAAACCTCCAATGATATAACAAATCTCCTTCTGCTCTTTCTCTACTGATGTAGATAGAAACATGGAACCTCCTATATGTAATCATAGTCTTTTGAAATTAAGATTGTATCTAAAACAGATTTTATGTTCATAGGGCCTCATTCTATTAGCGGCCGCAGCCGTTGCGGGGCCGCAAGCTATTCGGCTATTCTATTCCCTTACGGCCGGGGACTCCGGCAGGCTTGCGGCCGGTGCCTTGCTATCTCTTGCGGCCGCTCGCGCCAGAGGAAAGCCTTTGATCTAAAACGGCCGCAAGAGTTTTGCAATTCAATTGCTCCGGGAAACCTCTCTGCAAGGCTAAAAACGAGCCGCAGTTACTTGCAGGAAAGAGGTCTCGCTAGCACCAATTAAGCACATAAAATAGCTCAAATAAAGCCATCCTGCACTTTGAGAAGACTATAAAGGGATTTTAGGTGTTAGAAAAAATAGCACATAATTATCCTATACTCAAATCCGTAAAATATTTTATTTTTAATATCCGTAAAATATCCATGTAAAAAGTCCAGAGTGCTTGGAGCACCTCAGACACGCCCACGCCGCAGCCGGAAAATAAACAGTTAATTTGAACTCGGGTTTGGGCTGATGTGCAAGCTTGAGAGGGGGTTACTTTTAATCCTCATGTCCCCCAATATGATCCCTAGCATTTACAGAGCTGTACAGTGCAGGCTTGAATTTATTTTTGCGTTTTTAGATTTCTGAGATTACGGCCGGTTCCAAGATATGCGGCCGGCCGTAAAAGGAGATCCTTGCGGGGCCGTATAATAGAATCGCGAGTTAACTGAACCCCCGCAAGGAATCGCAGCCTTACGGCCGATTTACGGCCGCTAATAGAATGAGGCCCATAGTGTATACATGTACTAATTTTGTTAGTCTGATACATATTTTACAGATATGACATTTTTCTTGACCTACAGTGGTGGTCTTTTAAAGGCTGAAATGTAGGTAAGTCCTATGCCTGTGGCTGTGGTACAATAGCAGCCTTTTTTATGATCATTAGTTTGCCAATAGCAAGCTTCTTGACCAGAGGAGTAACACGGACGGTTTTTTACCATACTTATTAATTAAAGGTATCTATAGACAGTTACATGAATATTCATACAACCATAGTGGCCATATACATTGACTTTAACTTGTATATGGAGTACATTTGCAGCATAGAAACTAGTCTGTATTAGACATTTTTGTGTCAGTAAGTTATGCATACTACCAAGTTTGTTATACACTATATTTCAATGGATGAATTGCATCCATAACAGACTACTGTTTATATCTAGTGCCTGTCCATTTGGTGAGCATACAACAGTGAGCACTTACACAATATATTAACACAGCATATTACTCTTAGAGCAGATAATAGCATATTATTTTAAGAATCTTATTTTACAAGGACTATTCTCATCAATAATTTGTGCATTACCATTCCATACAGACAGGGTTTTTCTTTTCCCTGAATGTTGGTCTGTGTATAGAGATTACTGCTTAGATCTAGTGCCCAATTTCCTCAAGAACATATAATAGCGTAGTGGACTCCAAATTTCATCTAAACTATGTCCCTTTAATGCATTAGAGTGAGGTCTTTTGTCTCCTATTCATTCTCTCCACCACCTCATGTTATAAATATAGATATATTTCATCAGATCCGAGCTATAGTTGCCCTTTCTCTTTCTCTCTTCTTAATTTTGTATTATTATAGCAACTAACGGATCTTTTTTTCCTATGACTTAGAGTATATGTGCTCCCCTACCAACCCTTTTTCTTCTCTTTTTAAAAAAAGAAGACATTTTTTGTCAAGTATGAACCACACTAATAATATTAGCAGCTGTGTAGGCCATGAACATAAAATATTTTTGAAGACTAATTGCAGGAATCCATTTTGTACTTGTTACATCACATCCTGAGAGCTGGATGATGGGTGTGTGTGTGTGTTAGTAGTTATTAGGGGTGGGAGGTTTGCGGAAGGAGGGAATAAGCAAAAGTCCAGATCCTTTGTTTCATAATAGTATATGACTGATATTAACGCCACACCCCATCCCCCTCACTGGCCCAGAAGCAGATACCTTGCAATTATATAACTTTTTTCCTGTTTAATTATTCAATTTTTCAGAAAACGTTTTCAAACATACATTTTTTTTCATTGTGTAGTGGTCTTTTAAGTGAATCCAACAGAAGAAGAGTAACTTCTGAAATGGAAAATAGAGTGCTTTCTTTAGTATGGGGGAGACTAACATTGAGTTTGATCCATGTGCGATACTACGATAATATGAATATTGTTGGCTTCATGACTAATCCAGAGATGCAAGACCCAACCTTGCAGAAAACCTTACGACATCTACAGCATTTTACCCTTGTTATTAAAATTTACACCACAAATGTTATTTTACAGCACAAAAACAACAGTACTTACAGTACCTAAAATTGGACACCCCAGTGGGAAAAATTCCTTGCACTCAGTACATTGTCCTGTTCTGTAATCCTTGTAACTTCCACATGGAAATGTAACGACGTCACAACTTTGGTTCAATGAAGACAAATACAAATATACAGATCTCTGATGGTCACACTTAAAATACTGAGACCCTGGGGAAAAAAGAAACACAAAATAAAAATATAATTCATAACTGAAAAACGAATAAATATTAAACGCTAAAATAAAATGATTAAAAAATATTTAGTAATAAAATAAATAAGAGTCTTGTAGTTCTTACATTAACTTAAAAGTAACTGCAGTTCAGGATAAAGAAATGAACATATTTACTATAAAACCCATTTGTATAATATTGGTTGCCAAGATTGAATATGTAAAAAAAAAAAGTCTTCAAGACTATGAGATTGCTTTTTGACATTGTGTAATAATTTATGTATATTTCAAAAAAAGAAGCCATTAGTAAACGGAATAGAAAAACAGTATACTGTATATATAAATGTGGGTGTTAATTTCCCTCATAAAATATATTATTTTTATATAGTATTTAAAAATATATATTTATTCTATGGAATAGTAAACAAATTACCTTCTACCAAATTACCATCCTAGACAACAATAATAACTACTGATTTAATTTGGTGTCACCTAATAATTTCAGTGATAATGGTTCCAAAGAGCAAGGTCACCTGATGATTTATTGGCCTGTCACTTTAAGGCAAGTAATTGACAGAGTTAGTAAATATTTTGTATGCCCATTCTTCATTCAAACAAAAGATCCCATACTTAGCAGCGGTGCCTAAGGTTTAGCTTTCATTGACTGCTATCTGTAATTAATCCAGATGAATGAACCTTCACATTGTGATTAACCATAAAGCGTATCTCTTTATGCAATAACGCTTATATTAAATGCAGTGGAAAATGCGGATTACATATATTAATATGTATTGCATAGTCTACTATCACAATGGCAATCAGAATTCTGTGAATGGCTAATGGTCCGTATTACTGTTAAATAGTGAAATGAGCTAGACAAAAGGTCCTCACTCATGTATTTCATATCTTACAAACTGAGTGTTTTGGGTGGAAAACGTGTGTTTTCGGTGGATTCCCTTGATGCCCTAAATCTTGCAAGTGCAGCTCCGCTCTTTAAATGCTGTTAACAGTCGGATTAAGGATCTCCCTGCTAAGATCTATCACTGCTTCCATTATTTTCATTGGAAGCAAGAAGACGTTATAAGTACATCTAACTTACTCAGTGAATAGCTTTTCCGCTACAGCTAAGGATTTTAGGTAGTGGTATGCAAATGAGGCTCAAAACATTTGTGCAAGTGCAGTGTTAGTGAACGGAGTACTCAGATGTAAGATAACTTGGGGGCTCTGGTCACAACTCCTCTACAAGTTACCCATAGGGATAAATAAGAAAGTCAAAGAATATATTTAGATGGTCTAAACGACCAATTAGATCAAATTAATTATCTGCCCTCTCACCAGGCCACTGCTGGTTGTGGTGGGTCCCAATTGGGTAGTGTACACTAGTTCTTTGCACCTGCAGTAACTACGATACTGACTTTATGCCTCAATGCCACATAGCAGGGGATCAATTTAGGTGTATGTGATTGTTTTGCAGTCATGCTTTTTGTTGATTTACCAGTGCACAAAGTAGTACCAATAATGGACATTTGAAAATCAATGCTGCGCATTACAATATTCGATACTAGATCGAAAATACCTTGCATTTATAAAAAAAAAATACAAATTTAGATTTTACTGGGTTCACAAGCTTACCAGCAAAGTAACCCTGGCCCATAAGTGGAAGCTTATTTGTATAACTCAAAATATGTGTAGTTCATACGCTTACCAGATAAAATAGTCTGTGGACACCCAGGCTGATCAGTTCCTCCATTTGGGTAGAAATCAATGTGTCCTAAGTTTTCTCTGTAGCCAAGAGCTAAAATAAAGATTCAACTGTAAGTAATGAGTTAGGCTATTTTACTTACAATGTACAAATACAAACAACAATAAACAGTATTTTGTATGTTTTTATAAATACAAAGTGTGTGTGTAATTATATATATATATATATATATATATATATATATATATAAATATAAAACATAAATTTGACCTTAGAATAGAAATGTTACCTTTATTTTTTGCACGTTCACATTTTTTTTGATTTTCCACTTTTTAAAGTATTTAAGACAGTAATATAAGCCTGAGAAATATTATGAAATAACATACTATATGAGTTAATTCATGTAGTTATAGATCTACGACTTTTATACAAAAAATTGTATTCAGTGAAATGGAAAGTATGCATTATGAATGTGTTTAGATAACCTCTTTATTAGCACATCGTATAGGAAACAAATTCTAAACTATTTTTTGTACTGTGATTCAGAGCCTTTAAAAAAATTCTAGAAGCAATTAAGTGATTCAGATATTTTATTGGTTGAAACAAGAAGACATATTGGAACAATGATGGTTACTGCTGTGTCTCCTTGGTAATGCCAATGCTAACATCATCATGTTCAAACACCACCTACTCTGTAGGAATAGCTGCAGCTACCAACTGGATGCACTAAAGAATTACCTAAATATCGTCTAAGAAGCTTCTAAGTGGATCCAAAAAAAGCATATTTTAAAATTAGAATACAAAGGGATTGTAAAAGGTGCAGTTGACTAGTACCTCCTTATTTCTACCTAGCTCAGTATTATTAATTAATTGTATTTTCAATTGGCTTGTTTCCTGGTAAATTATTATTTTAAGCCTGCATAACAATTTACATAATCTATATATCATTAGCAAAATTAGCATTTATTTTGGTTCTCTGCTCTTACTGTAACAATAACAGTTCTTACATTCTTTGAGATTCAAAAGTGAATAGAATCTTTAAAGGTGAGCTGCCATCAGCTAAAAGTCTTATGTCTATTAAGAACTATGTTGTTTATTCCTCTTTAAATGGTTATTTTCTATTAAAATGTTCAAATGTATATCAAATTTCATTGAAGAAACTAATACTCTGAACTAGAGGCGTAGGAACTTGGTTGGGGGGGACAAATCTCCCCGAGATTAAATGAATAGGGGACACACAAATAAGCAAAATTAAACTTAATCATGCAGAAGCAAATTACCAGTGCTATGTCTTTCCTAAGACAGCTTTGACCCACAATGTATATATATATATATATATATATATATATATATATATATATATATATATATATATATATATATATATATAAACTCGCACATATACGTGTAGTAGGTTGACATATAGACATGGGCTCTGAGCATTCCCCTAAAGGCAGAGTGTTCTGGTAATATAGGAGTGCCTTCATAGACTTTCTGATAGTCTAAACTGTTTAGCTTTTTGCTTAGGGGTGTCCTGAGCACAAGTAGTTTCTTAAACAGTTGTAGGATCTGACAATGATTTAAGTACTGGATACAAAACTCCCCTACTTTCTGTTACAAATGTACAGGGATGGAGCAACCGCAGAATAAATAGTTAGCTTCACATAGATTTGGGCCAGATTCAGTCTCCTGTAGGGATTACTATCTATAAAAATTAGTATATAATAGAGACTTAAAACGTTTAGGTGATGGCAGTGTCCATTCAAGCCAACTTCAAAGAAATTTACCATCAGTATCTGAATGAATTACATCAACAAACTGTGCATCAGCATGATGTAGTCTCTCCTCCGGTGGTTTGTCATTAAATAATGGTCCTGCAGGATCAAGACCTATGAAGACGAGATAGAGAGTTAGTTGCCTATAGAAACTCAGAGAAACCCATTATTTTGTAATTATTGTGCACTGCCAAACTTAACATTGCATTAGTAAATCACATAAATGAAAGTATACTTCATAGGGAATGGTTTAGAATATTATAGTTATAGAAGTAATAGAAAAAAGACTATTTTTTATTGTATAAAATGTACTATCCTATAAGAAAATATGAATGATGTAATGGGGCAAACAGAATCGTAAAAAAAAAAACCTAAGTGTTTTCTGTTAACATCAGATATGTCTAATGCTTCAGAACAAGCATTAATAAATGTAATTCTGCTTTGATTCATATTTTTGATGATTTATATTGATGGTGACCAGTTTCGTAAATGTGGAGAAATATTTAGCAAAATTAAAAACATATAAAAATGTCACCTGAGATTCGTCCAATTTGACCATTATACATTTTTCCAACAAATCCAGATATGTGGGCTCCAAGACTGACTCCAATCAAATAAATAGAATCAAGAGATGCCCCTTGTACCTATTGTGAAAAAAATAACTGAAGTTAACAAAAGAATGGTTTGGAGACCGAGTTAAATGTAACCAAGATCTAGGAAAACAAGGCACAACTCTGCAATGATTGACTCTTAGTATGTATTTATTCATTACATTAAAAAAGTACTTTTATGGATATATCATGCTAATACCTGGGGCACATTAGTCTATAGTAGTGATGAGCAACCTATTTCACATAAAGGGCCTCTAATGTGGTCCACGAATAAGGGCCTCATAGTGCTCAAACATTCTTATTTTACCCAAAACAAAAAAGTGAAATCACTATAGGAAAGGAATTCATTGTTAACAGAGGTACAGATAATGAGAATTGATAGCAGTATAAGTGCTTATTTGATAGACATAAATAATGAACTGTGTATTGTTGAAGATAACCATGCTCTCCCACTCCACAGAACAGACTAGGGTCCGCATGAAATGTGCCTGAGAGCTGCACAAAGCTCCCGGGTCACCTGTTGACCACCACTGCTCTAGAGGTAAAAATAATTTATTTTTCTCCAATATAGTACATACACTATGCAAAGAAGATGCATGCCCACCAGTGGTGGAGCTAGAGCATAGAGGGTCCTGATTCAAAAACAAAGTGTGCTCCCCAGCGGAGGAGGATGTAAAAAAGTTTTTGCACTGCCCCCCAGGTACCAACTCCCTTAGAAAGAGCGATGTCTTGGGGAGGGCTCTAAGACACCTTCCTGTAACAGCATCACTCTCCAAGAACCTTTCCTATAGCTGCTCCCCCAAGACCCTTTTCATAGCTGCTCCCCTTCCCCTACCTCCTGCCTGTATGAAGCACACATATATACTGTACATATACTATCTCTACATATCAACCAGTCCTTCTCAGCAGCCATATTCATATAGCACCCAGCCCGTCTCAACATCCACTTCCACAGAGCACCCACTCCTCTCAGGATCCATCATCAAACAGCACCAAACTCCTTTCAGCACTGACCTCATAGAACCCATCCCCCTGTTCTTTGCCATCATCCAGCCCAGTGTGCTGAACTACTCCACACTGTCATCTCTTGGAGCTTCAGTAGAAATGCTCAACAGAAAATAAAATTAAATGCAAAAAAAAACAAAAAAACTCCGCACTCACCCCACCCCCGATTTCCACTACTTAAAATTATAAAATCTGGACTATCACTGCTACCATTTAAATGCTCCCCCCCATAGATATACTTTGGCCTTATTAGTCTCATTAATAAAATATTGCTGATTTGAGTCCTTCGGTCATTAGCTTGTTAACATAAAACCTCACATACACAAAACATAGTATATACATGCACATGGACTTAAGTTTAAGTAGATATATATACAAAGTACATTTTTGCTGTGTGATCTATTGTAAAATACAACTGGGGTATTATAAAAAGTTGCAACTGAACTGTAATCACCAAGGCTTACAGGGCATATGTGTAGAAGCAGTCTTTCAGATTAAAACCAATATTGATTTAGCCATTACAACTCTCTGAACCACACAATTGTTCCACAATGACCAGAGGATGCAAGACTGTAGTAGAAATATGAGGTAATAATCCAAGCGTCCATATTGTCACTATACAATATACCTGAATGTAGATAGATACACTTGAGCAAGTGCATTTGTTCATTTTTTTATCTTAAATATTTTTCTTTCTTGATATACATCCTTTGCAAAACACTTTTATGAGTTGATAATAGAATTCAAAATAGAAATATTTGTTCTTTAGATTACTTTAGCTACTAACGGTTCTCTCGGTCAGTGGTAGTCATCCTGGTTCATACAACGCACTAGTGGGCGATTCAAGCTTTCATGGTGGGTAGCACGGTAATCGCTAGTTGGTATCGCTGATGAGTGATGTCACACTCTGGTGTTACACAGGATATACTTAAACATAAAGTATAAATAAAAAGATACATTTAAGTACATATTTTTTACAAACCCTCGCCTCTAAATATTACTTTGCATTTTTGCTAATTTGAGTAACTGCGGCGCCAATGGGCGTTAAGGAAATTTTACCATCAACAAAGATACAAAAGTGGGCCGTAGGTATTAAAAGGTTGACAACCCCTGCTCTACATCAAAGATTAAGGACTCTGCATCTTAAATTTTATTTAAATAAACTGGAATGTTTCTTAAGTTAAAAATATATAACATTTATATTTATTCATCAACTAAATATGGATTATATATTTGTTTTCACTTGGTTGATAATGGTAAACTGTATTTATTTTAATTTATGTGTCATTTACAATTTTTCTATCTCTTTTTCTTGCTCAGCATTTTTAGGTATACAGTTTTGGACTTGAGCTGCTCTGAATTATTTTCTAGTTCTGTTTTAGTTATTTTACTTTTAATTGCTCCTATTTTGTGTACTTCAGATACATCAAATGTTTAATTATATGTTATGAGTTAATTATTCTCCTGGGTTGGAGGGCCCTGAAGAGGTTTTGCAGATGGGGCATGTGTATATGTTTATTATGAAAATGTTATTAAAATAAGTAGTAAATTTGTTTCCTGGATATGCCTATGGCAGCATTATTACAGCATAGATATGATACTTATTCAATAATGGTAAAGTAGCCACCCTGGCCATGCGGACCAGCAGAGACGTCAGACAAATTGTGGTCCACTGGAGAAGAAACTGGCAACTATATCCAGTATCTTTGAAAACTATATGGATAAGCACAACCAGATGTGCCTGGAGTGCTGCGTCCATATGGTCACTGAGGGTCAGACACAACTGAAGGACTGATCAACAGCAACAAATACGAAACAAACAGTACCAGAGTCATATGGACAAATATACACAGTCCCATTGATAATAGTGTTGACAATTTAAACAAACACACTACTACTCTTTTTAGATGTCTTTTGTTGTGGAGACATATTCTAACAATAGTAATTTATCTTGTATTGACATTTATGTTTTTCTTGTAGATCCATTTGGGAGAATGCACAATATTGAACGCTGGATTTGTTACTAAAATCAATAAAACGAACATGATTTGGCATTTTCTCATAGAAACGTGGCACATTCACTAAACATCACATAGTCTGTGAAGAGCTTCAATTAAACTATTTTGGTAACTTTCCTAATAGCTCTTGCAAAAGCTTATTTCTAATATAATAGTTGCCGTTTGCATAGAAATGCCAGCCCAGATTTTGTCATACTAAATATTTATTTATTTCAGAGAAGCAAATCTTCCATCTGTACTGGTGATATTAATTTAATATTTAACATATGAGTTATGTTTAAATATATTATTTTATTGTTGTTTCTCAGAATGCCGACATATGTTTTCTTGTGGAACAGGATTTTAAATGAGCAATCTAAATCAAGTGTCACATAATAGCTTTTAATGATGTTTTATAATTATTACCATAAGTTTAAATATGGTAAAATTTATTATTTGTACTATGGCAGAAACAATTTCTTGTAAAAAGCAAAAGAAACAGAAAAAGGCCACTAATATTTGGCAGAGTGTCCCAATGTGCTCCCTGAAGTACAGCCTCTATTACCACAACTATTTACAAATAAAATGTAACCTTTATTGGTCCTCATTAAAATACCTCACATATGCATATAGCATCCAAAGCAAATGGTCACAAACATTGTAGTCTATAATATAAAATATCAAGACAGGGCAGCCAGAGAAGGGTAGTTATTACTAAAAGTTATAACCACCAAATATAGGCTGTAACAAATCTGCCGGGATCCACAAAATTCCAATAGGTGAAACCAGTGGCGGCTGGTGACTTTCCAACTTTGTGGGGCAGAAGACTGAGACCTGGCTCCTTCCCTTACATTGACTCCACCCAACAGTATAAACACCTCCCCTTCACAACATGTTACCACAACATGTATAGACACTACCTAGTGACAAAGTCTCCACCCACAAAAAGGAAGGAAGGAAGGAAGGAAGGAAGGAAAGAAGGGAAGAAGGAAAGAAGGAAAGAAGGAAAGAAGGAAAGAAGGAAAGAAGGAAAGAAGGAAAGAAGGAAAGAAGGAAAGGAAGGAAAGGAAGGAAAGAAGGAAAGAAAGATGGAGAAAGGGATAGAGAAAGAGGAAGGGCTAGAGAGAGAGGAAGGGATAGGGAGAGAGGGAGATAGAAAGTTAGAGAGATAGATTATATGCCTAGTCTTCTATCCCTCTATATCCATCTCTCCTTCTACCCCTCAATACTCCCCCCCGAGTGGAGTGGTGTGGAGTGAGTGAGAGATTAATAAGACACAATATACTAGATACAAGTATAAATGCATATGCAAATCGATTACTTCATCATATTACACAGAGACATATTTAGCAATAGATTATTACAACATAAAGTATAGAGTGAAAAATGTACCAGGAAATCTCCAGACATGTGTAACGTCAATCTTACCTCACCAGAAGTCCTGATCTATTTATACAGTAGATATACTGGCATAATCTTAATGTAACTGATTTCTTGATTAATCATAGAAGTGAGTCATTGCCCAGTAATGCTTAGCTTAGTATAGTTTTATTTTTAGGACTAAACATTCTACAGACAGCCTTAATGATTAGACAGATAAGAATGATTATTAATAATTAGGTTTTTTTTCTGAAAATAACTCATGGTTTCAAGGAAACTCATACATTGAGTAATAGGTTACCAAACCCACTATGTTATTCCTATCTACACTTTTTAACTGCAAGGCAAGACGATTTTATTACAGAAATCAACAGTGAAAACACCACAACTTTACTATTATCACTTGAAAATCTTGTAGAATTTTTGCTTGCACACCACTTTATATAGGTTTGGGGTCCTTGGTCCTATTAAGGTCCACTGTATCAGTCCAACTTTCATTACTAAAAGTAGTGAGGGTCAACAACCAGCTTGTCAATTTATTGTAATAAAAAAAAATATATCTTTTGTGAGCATGGGCGTAGGAGCCCAAAATAAATCTGGGGGGGGGGGGGGGATTTTCAACTCTACCCCCAGAACAGGAAGCAGGGGCTGATATGTCGTACTGAGAATTTGTGTGTAAAGCTTGCAAAATTGCTGGTTTGCGTATGTGCATGCCGGGCCTGCAATGAGTGTCGAAGGCCCGCGATGAGCCCACAAAGGTGGGGGGGGGGGGGGAGGCCTGAAAGAGCTGATTGTGAGGGCCTCAATGGGCGCAGGGGGATGGAGAACTCGCAAAGTTGTGGTTTATGCATGCTCATAGTGCATGCCGAGGCCTGGAATGAGCAAAGCCGCTCATTGCGAGGCCAGCAATATGCCCACAAGGTAGAGGAGGGGAGAGGCCTGCAATGAGGAGGGAGGGCCGCAATGGGGAGAGTTGGGCAAAGAGACACAGGGGGAGAGAGGGGGTAAAGAAACACAGGGGAGAGAAAGAGACACAGGGGAGGGAAGGGACACAGGGGGGAGAGACACAGGGGATGGAGTGGGGGGAGGGAAGAGACACGGGGGGGGGGGGAGAAAATTCAAATATTGTCCCACCATTTGTGAAGGCCTGCAATAGGCGCTCATTGTGAGGTCTGCAGAGAGGAGAGAGAAGGAGGGAGGGGGAGAAAGAGACATGGGGGGGGGGGGAAGTAAAGTCAAATACTATCCTGTCATTTGCGACGGGAGGCTCGCAATGGGTGCAGAAGGCGCTCATTGCGAGGCTCGTAATGGGTGCAGAAGAATCTCATTGGAAGGCTCGCAGAGAGGAGAGAGAGGGTTACATTGAACCTTCATCATAACACTAGCTACCTCCAAAAAAATAGTTACAAAAATGTATTCCACAGTTGTTTCAAGTATTCCACCAAGATGGTGATATGAACGATATACAAAACCCTGCTCATCCATAGCTATACAGATATTAATTGCCTAACCCCTGTCACTATAGGCACCTGAAGATATGGCACAAGTGGCGAGTACCAGGTAATTTGTTTGCTATTGTTAGACTTTATTTATAAAGTTCCTATCTGCATATATGTGCACATTTAATTTACGTCTCTGTCATCCTGTTTGGTACTATTTGTTTTTCCTTCATTATGTATAGTTAGATCAGGGTTATCAAACACGGTCAGTGGTTTTTAGGCCTTTTCTTCTTTTCACCTTATAAGCAGTACCATAGCTCACCTCCTGTTGTCCAGTATAACTACCTGTTCATGCAAGTTATTGCCAGACATGTTACTATTGTCCGTAACTATGCATTTTGCGCCATTTTGATATATATCCCGTCACTATTTTCTCTAAAATAAAAAAAACACTTGTTTAAAATCAAATATGTTACAAAATATTTGATAAATAATTATTCAACACAATCTCTTGAAGTGTCCATTGCCTTATATTGAGTGCTATTTGATGCAGTGTTGGTGGGTTATCTAAGCCCATTCTTATTAGAAGGTATCCGATATCAATCTCAGCAAATTTAAAATTGGAATATTATAACATACTGTAGCTGTAGAGCCGGAGATGGATAGAGGAGGTCATTGAATTAATGAGCATGAACATGATGGAGCTGACAGATGTGCCTAGTGTGCTGCCGTCCATAGGGTCACAGAGAGTCAGTCACAACTGAACTGCTAAACAACAACATAAACAGAGTGATTTACAGTTTAGGAGTTAAGCTTAACCCGCCTTTACTGTGTATCTTTTACCTGTGTTGTAATGTATTCTCTGGCTTTTCTCAGAATACTTGAGCATGATTCATCACATTTTGTTAGCTATTAATGCTGTTGTACCGGTTTTAACAGCTATTCAAGGATTTGTGACTGCATGTACATCTGACCTTGTATGATGAATCATAAAGTTAAATGTCTGGTTTTGCTTTTCATATGTAATTGCTGTTTGGGGAATTCTACGTTCCCAGAAATACATTGACAACCTAATTCCAAATTAATTCTCAACATGCACCCACTAATAGATATTTCTTTCTATCGTTACCTTTTCTTGTGCATATACAGTCATTTATTTTTTGTATGACACCAGTTATAGGCACACATTAATAGTTAGGAATCGAGAACTTCCAATTTAATTTGCATTGCGCTACCTGAAAACCATGTGGCATTTTAACGTTACACATTAACCATCATGCAATGTGAAAATGTCACTCCCATACACCAGTATAAATACATTTTTCATTGTAATTAAAACATGGATGTATAGTTAGAGATCTTACACAGAAATATTTTCCCATTGAAGGTGCTCATCCTACCATTTTTTTAATGTCCTTATTGTTGGTGGCACATTACCGTGAAATCCTAGGCCTTAAGTGAATATTTGCCTAACCTTTCTTTATTAAACTACCCACACACTGCTAATATTAATTAATTGCTGATGAGAACGCTATTACATCTGGGAGGTGCATATATACAGTAAATGTATACATAAAATAAACCTAATTTCTATGTCTGTCATCATGGTGACAATGGATGGTGCTATTTTTAAGACATCTTTCAGTTAGATTCAGTACATGTATACATAACATAAACCTAATTTCTATCTTCGTCATCATGGTGACAATGGATGGTGCCATTTTTGAAGACTGGTTGTTCCTTGTGGCAGACTCACTTTGTAGATAATCCTTATATGCAGTATGATTTTAGTAGTTAGTCCTAAACCCATTACAATGAGGATCAATAGGCTTAATTGTTATCTGGTAAAACAAACCCATAAAGAAACAAACAAACAAACAAACAAACATTCTAGTTTTGGAAATAAAAGCAAGTTGGGGAAAAAAGTAACATGGGTGTGGTTTTTGCAACCAATAACTTGAGAACTGGTTTCACATCACTTTTTTTGTGATATGTTGTGTATAATCAGGCTCAAGAAAATATACATATGGTTTAATCCCAAAGATATTCCTTGGTCTTGAATGGAACTGTTTATAATCTAATTTGTAGAGGAATGTTTTGGGACATATTTTGTACTTTCAAACAGAAAGAGGTAATATGCCTTGGGGATAAGGTGAATTTTGTCTACATCTCTAAGCACCTTGGATTCATAGGATAGGGCCTGTGGTTACTTGTGTGGACTTTAACTGTCATCACAGCAGGACCTTGTAACTGCCTGTTTAAGTCCTTTAATTACAAGTTTTGTAATTACAAGTTAATAGGACACAGCTCCTGACATTCCTAGGTGATCTCCCATCCAAGTACTGACCAGGCCCAACCTTGCATGGTTTCAGAGTGGTGTGACCTCTTGAATGGAACGAAACCAAGGTTGCAATAGTGAAAGCACCGAATCCTATCCACTGGACCACCAGGGAAGCATAAAAACATCCTGGTGTGTCCATGAGGTCATAGAGAGTCGGAAAGTCTTTAAAGGTCAACACAAAAAAAAAAAAAAAAGAAGATAAGAAAATGTTTTCTCCTCATGAACATATTAAATGTTTTATTACACAACAAAAATCTGTTCCAAAGCCAACAATTTCTATATTTTTTTCTATATTCATAGGTTTAAAATACTTTCAAATTCTTTATCTGCACCTCTAAGGAACTGCAAAAAAACACAAAAACATAGTTTTGACAGATGCAAACAAATTACCCTGTAGAGGCTGCCAATTGTATCCACCTAAACTACTATGATTTAATGCTATGATTAAATTGTTAAATAACAGGAATTTTTGAATTCATATTACTGCATTACATCTTGTCATGGAAGGTTATTCTATCTATCTACAAACATTTCCGTAGCACTTTCACAAGTTGCTCCTTAGAAAAACATGTGTGGCACTATATTTTAAATTAGCTCTTTAATAACGGTCCTTGAAAACAGGTTAAATATTTTTTACATGAATATATGCTGCTGTAAAAATTATCATTTCAATTCCTACCAAGTTGGTAGGAGACTTTGAAAGCAATACAAATGTGAAAGTTAAACCTACAAGTGCTTTTAAACAGATTAATGGAAAGTTTATTTGTTAACAATGATACCCTTCTGTGAGTGGCTGACAGATTTAGGTCTGAACAGAAAAAAAAAATTAGAAAAACGATGGTAAACAATAATTGCATAGAAAAAGTTAAATGCAAAAAGTTATTAAAAAAATATTTAGAAAAAAAAAAAAAAAAAAAAAGCTTGCTACATTGGACTTTTAAAAGAGGCACTAATAGCACATATATCTTTAAATATGTAGATATTAAGTAAATTGGGATCTTTCCTTTTTTCTGGCTGCCATATGTGGCGGCCAGCGACCACTAGGTGGTGCATCAGAGATTTTCTTAAATTTCTTGTTAGTGCAAGGCTTATCCTCTGCCACTACCCTAACAACTAATCGCTAACCCTAATCTTAAATTGAAGAAAAATTTGGCTGCATCACCTAGTGGCTGCAGGCTGCCTTTGCTTGCAGGTGGATAACAGGAAAGGTCTGTTTAAACAAAAACAGATTAAAATGTTACTCTTCCAGTCTTAATGAAAACCACCAATACGAACTCTGTTGATCAGATTTGGCTAATTTCATATCGATTTGACTTCACAGCATAGTTCATTGGGAACCATTTTGATCACTTTAATTATTTAAAGACAGCACTAGGGGGAGTAACTCCTTCAATCCTGAATAATAAACATTTTAATAAATGTATTTGACTCTAAAGTGTTATGCAGTTTATCTCCTGCCTAGAAGTACTTAATATTAAATTGGAATAATAAATACTATTCATTGCACTTTTTTTTTTCTTTATTTAAAGAAGTTGTCAAGCATATCTTATAACAGAAAAAGAAAAAAAACAATTAACATAAAACAAACAAAAAATACCATGACACTAGACAAGCGCATCACAACATATATGTCATTAGTACACAAATAAGGTGCAGAGAGCTCAAACCCTATCCTTGAGTCACTTTAGATATTCGCTTCCTTGTATTTATCCCATGGGGACCATTTCAAGAGCATTTTGTTCTTATAACCCCCATTGGTTACTATAAAATCCATTTCCAGGTCTATATTACGATGTACGTCCATGCGGGTCGTTAGTCTGTTTTCCATTTTGTGCGAATAGCCATTTGACTACCAAAAGTATATGAACCAAAATGCCTCTATATTTATTATCTATAAGGTTAGGGAAAATGTGATCGAGGACTATTTCCAGTGACGGAAGTAGTTCTTTTTTTAAGATCTATTTTAAGATTCATCAAATTTAAAAGGGCTCTATATAAGCACACAGCATATTTTATTTACAGAAGTTTTTGTTAGTGAAGACCTTGCTTTTGGATAGAAGTTCACCAACTAAAAACTTCTGTAAAAAAATATGCTATGTGCTTATATAGAGCCCTTTTAAATTTACTGAATTGCAATTTAATAAGGCTGTTAATTTCTTAAGTTACATATCCTGACTAGGCAATTAAAAATAGACCAGGAAGTATATAACACATGGCTGCCATTTCTTCATTGTAGTGTATGTTCTTGTTCAACTGGTGCAATTAAAGTCTAACATATCCTTCTCTCAACTCCTCACAATGACTTCACTGTAGTAAAGCTTTATTTTAATAGACTGGCCTATTTTTATATGGAATTATTTACATAAACTATGGTGATGATCAAACAAGAACTTCAGGAACCAAGGGGTCTTAAGCACCAATGGCCCAAACTCAGGTCGCTCTCTGGAGATCAGTATACCAAGCCAGAGAGAAGAACCGATTGTTGATCTGACCATAGCTCCAGCTGGATCAACTGGGTAGTGAGCACCAAAAAGGGTCATAGGTCTAAACTTATAGCACGAAAGAGAATGACAATTATAGTGTCTTTAAACACAAACATGGGTAACACAGGGTAAACCAATGAAATTCCTGGCCTAACAACAACATCCCCATCAAATAGCAGACAATAGTGGGAGAAGTATCTCATGTTTGTCACAACCACTCTCATTCCTACTACTCGGCTTTCATTAGGATAGGCGCCTCTAGGGTCTGAGCCAGGCCAACTAATTGAGCCATTGTTTGACATCCCATTTGAATCCAACCAAATATCAGACCTCATGATCTTGAGTTGACAACAGTTTCCTAAAGTGAAGTAGGAACTGCTGAGACCTAGAAAACACTAGGTTTAACTTTTAGGCCAAAGTGTCTAGGTACTTCTTGGCACATACAAGTTTCTCAGAAAGCCAAAGTACAATGTTCAAATAGCAAAACTGATGAACTTGCTGTGAGAGCGCATTGGGTCTTCCAACAGTTGGAGTGGCAGGGTGCAGATAAGCCATTCCAACAAGCTCCGCCTCTCTACTAACAAGAAGCTCATTAAATACATTTTTGGAGAAGGAAATAGATGGAAAAATAGGATTCCTTCTGTGTCATCATGTGTAAAGGATTGGTGCTTTATAAATAAATATTAATATTAAGCCATTTGGTCAATCTACTTTTCAATGTTTTCTAGTACATCTCATTTTGTTGCAATTTACCCAATGGATTTAAGTAGAAATTGAAAAGTACATTGAACTTCATTGTTTCTTAATTATTTAGTTACGGAGTTCTGCAATCTTACAGCCTTATTAAATTGTGGTTGGGTAAATTTAAAAGGGCTCTATTTAAGCACACAGCATATTTTTTTACAGAAGTTGTTAGTTAGTGAAATTTTATCCAAAAGCAAGGTCTTCACTAACTAAAAACTTCTGTAAAAAAAAATATGCTGTGTGCTTATATAGAGCCCTTTTAAATTTACCAAATCCCAATTTAATAAGGCTGTTAATGCTTATCCTGCAACATAAGTATCCATTAGCAGATAAACAAACTCTGTTCTCCTGTTTTCTTACAATATGGCTGCTGCTGATCATCTACCTTTGCCAGAAATAGATTTTGTAAGAAGGTATAAAATAAAAAACACACAATTTAGGATGAAGCCCCACACTGAAGAGATCCATTTTAAGATTGAAACAGCTGTCTGTGGGTAGGTCTCCAGACTTCTGCATAATCCATCCTATGCAATACAGCGAGCATATGCCTAAAAGTGGGATTGGAAATGCATTGCATGTCCCTGCCCAGTTTCCCAGAGTGCAGTGCAATAACTATATTTCTTGGAATTCTGAGCAGGAAATATGTTTTTTAAACGTATTTTTAGACATTCGGTTGTTAATATTATTGATTAGACAAATAAAACAACACCCCCTCAATTTCTCAAAATGATGGACTATGTTGCAGAATAAAATAGCATTATTGTCCGTCAGTCAGTGGGCATTGTAATATTCTGAGGAAAATATTGCACTACAGGATTAAACATGCAGGCTATTTTTTTCAAACCTATGTAATATATAGGCTTCTGAATTCCAACATAACACAAATGTTTTTCATTGTATGTAATATATATGCATGACAAATCTTGAGGTTTCAGGTTTACAATACTGAAAATATTGCAAGCTAAAACAGGCCTGGAATGCAACATATTTAGACTGTTTCACCAAGGTGAGATCTCTCCACAGTAAGTTCCCAGTGTCCCTGTCATGAGGAGGGGCCATGTGGACTGGGCAATAAATGGATCCCATTGGGTAGGTCCCCTCTTCTGTAGGTTTCTGTGTCTTGGTACTAGGGACTCCCTGGAAGCAGGTCTGCTTCATAATCTAGACAAGGTGTCAGTTAGTAAGTAATGCTGCCCCAAGTACTGAATAGGAAATAGGCACCATATTTTCTCACTATGTCTCAAACACACAGCAGTAAATAGAGAAGAAATATTAGGTATCCATAATGTTAGAACAATTTTCTGCTCCCAGTTCTCTGAGCTCATGAGCCAAATAACACTTCACTTCAAGATTATTCCCCATCAAAGCTGTTGTCACCGCCCCTTTTTGAAGATAAGGGGTAATACATAGATTGGAGCTCATTAACAAGAACAGTGTTATGCTTGTCCCAGCTCAGCTTCCCAGAATGCAGTGTAATAACTGTTTTTCTCGTAATTCTGAGCTGGAAGCAAGTTTTTTTTTAACTTGTTTTAGACATTCAAATATGAACACAGATGTACTATTTATTTACTAATAAATATCAGTCCAGCCAATCAGACCACACAGTGTAGAATTCCAAGTGTCAGAGGTATAAATGGACCACAGTTTTGTTCCAATGGCAGCACTCTATCTCCTCAAACATGCAGACAAGTATTATAACTTATACATAGACAACACATCATCTTTAGATGTGATCTTTCCGATAAAAAAAAAGGACATGTTTTGGTGGACTTGCCTTTTAAACTACAATATCAAGGCAAGGGCAGTTATTAGACTGAAAGAGTGATCTCACAAAACCATGCCTCACCTCAAATCTAAAGAAATGATTGGAGATTGAGATTTGTGAAAATATTACAAGCATGAAATATATTTCAAGGTTTTTTAACACATTTAACACAAAAAATTCTTGACTAGCAACCAAAAAACCTGTGGGAAATGCGGCCAGTAACCGGACTTCAAATTTTAGAGATAAATTGTTGCAAGTGCCTCACCTTCTATAAACCTCCTGTTAAATAGAAATACAAGGCTTAGTCAGGCCTCAAATACACCTTAAATCTTTAGTGTCATGCTGCAATATTACAAACTTTTCATGTTATAAATATACAGCATGAATTCTAAAATTAAAACATATACTTCTTTAAATTTGTTATATTTGTATAAATGCATATTCAGCTTATACATAAAAAAAAAAAAAAAACATCAGAGAATGAAAATAGTATAGGAATATTGTAATCCCACCATTTAAGGCCTCAAACACATCACATATGTCTCAATCTTGGTGAGCAACCCCTTTGCATCTCATTTTACTGAAACCATGTCCACATTGCATATGTTATTAGAAGCAGGGGCATAGGAACTGAGGGGGTGGAGTGGAGGGGACAATTTCTTCAGATTATTTGAGTAGGGGGCACTCAAAGTTTTGAAATAAAACATAATAATACATTACCAGAGTTTGAGCTATGGAGCAGTTTGTCTCTCCCAGGAAAGCTTTTAACTCCCAACATTTTTAATAACCCTGGGAAGACACAATGGCCATGACTCTGGCTACCTGGCAAGAGTATTTGCAAAAAGGTATACACAATGCTGGAATTAAAAATGACTGATATAATTTTTCACGCATGTATTTTTTCATCCCAACACTTTTGTATTTCTTTATTTACTATTGCAATATATAAAAAGTCGATTCCTATCTTTGCAACTCACTTTTGCAACTGTACTTTATTTGGATTCTTCCAGGGTTTCACTTTTCCTCATTACTACCTCTTCTCTCTGCCTGCTGCTTCTTGCTCTTCACAAATTCCTTTCCCTTCTACTTCTTTTCCCTCATTGCCCATATCCCATCTTCCCTCACCCACACACTATTTTCCCCTGGTAAAGTATCATGTAGCGATTAAAATTAGAGGGAAGGGAGGAGGGATGAATCCTGTGTTATGCAGTGATATGATCGTGAGGAGGGAGGAATCTTGTGTTATGCAGTGATATGATCGTGAGGAGGGAGGAATCTTGTGTTATGCAGTGATATGATAGTGAGGAGGGAGGTAGCCTGTGTTATGCAGTGATATGATCGTGAGGAGGGAGGAAGCCTGTGTTATGCAGTGTTAGGATAGTGAGGAGGGAGGAAGTCTGAGTTATGAGAAGAGGAGGGGGTATAGGACAAAACCTTGGGGTACTCCAATAGTCAGAGGGCAAGCAATGACAATTTGGGTTATTTTAATACACACATGAAAGCTGCAGAGACATGTCCACAGTCTGACAGTACAAAAAAGACTTGTTTAGATAAATAGATCTTATAGCAGAGGGTATAAGATTAATAAACAGGTTATCTACCTCATACAACAAAAGTAAATTATCTTATCATATAATATGGTTAGACATTATGTAATAAAAAGACCTCAGAAAGGTGAATATCTTGTCTTAAATACTTTGCTTTACATTTTATGAATGTTACAGTAGAACAATAAACAAACACCGCCTTAACTGAAGGAATAACATGAAGGAATGGGTAGATGGAGATCACCCTTACTCCTTACCCCTGTTAAGTAGTACAAGTTACACAAATCCACAATTTCCTGTTTTGAAAAAGGAATGCTCTCATCAGAAAGGAGAATCAAGAGAGAAAAGTAAATGCCTGACTCTTCCAGTGCACAGCAAGGAAAGACTACAAAGAAAAAACAGAAACAAAAAGTGCATACAAAATAGATGCACAGATATCTTTTTCGGTATGATTCCAATGCGGTTGGCCAGCTCCCTACAGACCTAGGTTACTGTAGCTAGAGTAAAACAACAGTTGTCAAAAGCCAAAACACACAGACCATCTGTTTCTATAGACCATTGGCCCGGTCAAAGCTAGGAATAGAAAAATAAGAAAATATAAGCCTCTGCCATCCTGCCTTATTTGCCCTTACAAAAGTACAACCTGAGAATCTCCCAAGACCCAATGAGGCCCTATTATTTATTAATATTATTGTTACTATGGCCCCCTACACACACACACACAAGCAGATTGTAGTTGATGTGTCACCCCTAAATCAGACACAAGAAGCCATTGTAATACCTTGAACCTGCATTTCTGAAAGCAACATTTGTTAAAGGTATATCTAAGTTTCCTGGATTATGAATGCATCTAATAGAGGAGAATCAATAGTTTATGCAAATATTTTTTGTATGAAAAACTACCAAAATAAACATTTACAAACTCGTCCTGATGTTTGCTAAATATTTTCAGTGTGCAAGCTGAGGCTTTGATCAGTTGACACCCCTGAAAATCCCTTCTAAGATTAGCATAAAATTAATAATTCGTTTTAGCCAATCAGGAGAAAGCAGATGCATTTGTATCATACCCTATTCCGGAATGATTGTTTCAATTTTAAGTTTAAATTAAAGAAATGTAACGGTTTTGAACTGATTGATATATTGAATTTTGTTGCAAGTTGTCCAGAGTTTGTTATTTGAGTCTCTCTCTCTGTTCAAATACACCTATAAAAATGTTGATTCTCTACTGTAATATTAGATCAGGGTAAACAGTGTTTTAGCCCATATACCTGCCATCTAGTTTATGGCGATCTATAAGTTATGGTATTCAAGCAGACAAAATTGGTATGATACCCTGTAGCAATTAATTTAAATTGCCTGCTGTGTTCAGTACAGAGATCACTTGAAAAATAATTTCCCTGCAATTTAAGCACTTTTTGCAACATATGTTTTATATTTTCCATCTAAGTTGAGGAAGTGAAACAATGTAATTAATATTGCCAGAAATTAGACTGAACTAAGACAGTGAATCTGTAATTTATCGATAAATAAAGTCTGGCTGCAAGTTGTCAAAAGATATTTGCAAAGCATTGAAGAGACCATTTTGATACATTTTAATACAATTCCCAGTTTTTAGTGCATACTAATAAAATGTTTATTTTAAGTCCTTTTCTTTCATCGATTCTCTATTAAGCAAACAGAGAGCCCGATCCAATTGAGCAATCGTAAGTTACCGGAGCCCGTAAGTGAGGCCGTAAGTAAATTTGCTATTCAATTGGCGTCTTTTTGCGAGCACTGGACGGTTTACGGGTTACAGGCTTGAAAACTTTGCGACGATTAAACCCAGAACTTACAGCTTCCCGAAGCCTTTGATCTTTCACTTCCGCAATAGTTACGATCGCTAAAATTGCAATTTGCTATTTAATTGCTAGGGAGGACCCACAAGGGGGTTAAACACCTGTCCGCAGCATTGTAAATGCAAAGAAAAAAAATCACTACTGCACTGTAAAAAACGGTAAAAGCGATGATAGACATTAGAATTATTTGCACAACAGTCTCAAGACGCAAATCTGCAGAAAAATACATTTATTTTTAAGTTTCTTTTCGGGGTTAAATCGATCCCGAGCGTCTATGAGTTAATACATATCAGGCCACCCATATGGACTAGAACAGTATTGGCATTCATGTTTATAATTTCATATTTTGAGGGTTTGGGAGTCCTATCGCATATCAGACTCCCGAACCTTTGATTGACATGTAACCTCCATGTTTTACTGCCATGATGATGGCGGTCTCATTGTCTATTTTGAAATGGGAGGTTACGGACTTGCTTAATTGATCATATTCCCTTCATGGACTGCTACAGACAGGTGCATGGTTTACAGAGTCGGCTTTGGGCCAGTAACTTGCGGGCTCCTTCAATTGAACAGCACTCCAATCAGAGACGAACGGGAGCCCACAGCAAGCCCGCAAACATACGGCCTGTATCCCATGAGATGCGGGCTTCCAATTGAATCGTGCTCAGAGTGTTTTAGTTGGTTTCTCACAATACTAACATATGGTAAGAATATCTGATTGAACCTAACTTACAACCTACTCCTTTCATCAGGATACATCTGACTAGGGAGACAAAACAAGCCATTTATCAAGAAAAGAATGCAAGATAAAATGACTTTGAGATGTACATTAGGAACATTGTGTAAAAGCTCAGTCCATTTGGCAGTGTTATTGCTCTTTATGGTGCTTTTACAAGTCAAGGATGGTACAACGAAATAGGGAAATTACGGCCGGTAGAAGCTTTATTCCAAGGAAAGATGATTTTACTTTCAGTCAATGGTGGTCTATACAGGATGTAAATCTATATTCATACCTATGAGGTGGCAATGTAATCTAATGGGTGGATGCAACTGGAACTAACTTGTTACAAACCATCTATGTCTGAAGGCACACCAAGAAAATACCCCAAGACACGATAATGAAACATACACTCGAGACCAAGGGGTCACTTATGTTTTGTACAGTATCTGAAGGATAGTATTGAAGGTAAAGTCCATAGCAGCTCAAGGAATGGTACTATTAAAAACATAAATATAAAAGTGTATTTAATTGTGGGGTGGGATGGTGCCAAAAAAAAGTTTGATCATTCAAAAAGTAATCCCTGCATATATTTCACAGAAATATAAAATTACTAAACACAAGTGTATCTATAAATATAGGATCAGATTATTTTAGTTTTCCTTACCAACATGTTGTCAATGAGGGTTTTCAAGATATCCGCCACCTTCTTGGTTTTCCCAGCTGCATGGTGGTAGAGCACGGTTGTTGCCCCACGGTTCCAGTCTACCATTATGACGTTTGCATCCTGCAAGCGGAGCAATCTTTGCACGATTTCGTCTAGCCATACTGGTGGAGAGCCTGTTGGCCTATATCCATGAATGATAAAAATGGTATTCTTTGTCACATTCAGGTAATTAAAAGCTGTAGAATTTTCTTTATTCAGATTTCCAGCACATTCAGAATTTTCCCTTGTGTAGAGTAATAATTGCACCGTCAGTCCAGTTCCTGCAATTGCATTATGGAGGCTGAGATCTGTGAATTTGTGACATTCTTCTTCAGGCTCTGAGAAAAAGAACAACATGTGAGAAGACTCAAATATTATTTATATGTTTGGCACCAATACAATTTCCACAAAAAGGGAAAAAGGAACGTGACAACACTCTGGAATACCAAAGATTAAATATACATTTAAATTAAAATGCCACTGTAGTTTTTTTTTTTTCTGGGGGATCATGCTTTTAAAGTATTATTAAATTGTGATTTGGCCAATTGAATAGGGCTCTATATAGGCACATAGCATATTTTTTTACAGAAGTTTTTAGTTAGTGAAGACCTTGCTTTTGGATAGAAGTTCCCTAACTAAAAACTCCTGTAAAAAAAAATCCTATGTGCTTATATAGAGCCCTATTCAATTGCCCAATTTAATAAGGCTGTTAGCTTGTGTCACGAACTGCTGGGTTGCTAGAAGCTGAGTGTGGTCATACTGGGACTTGTTCTTCTATTTAGTCCTGTTCACAAGGGTCTATTCATAGTGCCTGTCTTGCAATACATAAGATGCCTCCTGTTATGGTGTCCCTCTCTATAGCTCTAAAGAAATGACACTGATGATGTTCATGTATTGTGCTCCATATAATTATTATAATACACTTATAAAATTACAGTAAATATATAGTTATAGTTAAAAGTATTATAAAGACACACATATACATCTATGTGGCGTGCCGTCACTCAAATGGCATCACTTAAAATACTTCTACACGGCCTTGTACCTCTATACGGTCACATAACTCATCAGTGACTTGTAATATCACATATATAGTTGTGAGCGTATGGGCCGTTGCTTACACTTGCGGGCTCGCATAGCAAGCCCGCGGGCTCGCATAGCGGGCCGCGTGCCTCGCAAAGCGAGGTTCGCCGGCTCGCGAAGCGAGGGCAGCGGGCGAGGGCCTCAGTTGCTGGCATGGAGCGCTGGAGGTGCTCCATGCCAGCAACTGCGACCCTCACAAACTTTACGTTGCAACGCAAACAACACGACACACCAATTACGACCCTCACAAACTTTTACTCGCAACGCAAACAACATACGACACACGTTAACACACATTACGACCTCGCAACACTCGGACGCAACTCGCAAACATTACAAAATTCAAAACACAATAAATACACACAGCACATACATAAAAAAAACTTACCTACAGAAACAGGAAGCATCCAGGACCTCAAAAAACCAACTTACACCTTGATTGCACTCAAAATAAAAGAGTTTACACACTAAAAAATGTCATAAGCGACAGAAAAAATGGCCGCAGAGCAAAACGAAAACGAGGCTACACACGCAAACACCATACGAGACACGTTAGCACACATTACGACCTCGCAAAAATCGGACGCAACACGCCAACATACAAACATTTAAAACACAATAAATACACACAACACACACATAAAAAGCTTACCTACAGCAAGAGGAACCATCCAGCACCTCAAAAAAGCAAGTTACACCTTCATTTCAATAAAAATAAAACACTTTAGACACTAATAAAATCCCTAAGCGAGAGAAAAAATGGCCGACGAACAAAACGAAAACGAGGCTACAGCACTCTCAACACGGAAAACACCACAACACACTCGCAAAACACCACGAAGCACCTACGGATAATCCGTGAAGACGCATACCACAGATAACCCGCCATTTTACGCCAATGCGGAAGTACACCACTACGCTAATGGTTTTGTCTCGCGCAC